>JBBMOC010000076.1:1846650-1862434 GCA_037975185.1 Centropyge bicolor
TGGGGGGTTGGGGGGGGGTGGGGGGTGGTGGGCAAGCAACAGGACTCTGAAATCCATAGATGGATTTTTGACTCTCCGAGGCCGACGTTGTCAGTCATCCTCTTTTGTGTGCTGAGAAACCAGAGGGAAAAACTGACTTGACAGGAGACGAGGCAGACAGCGTTATCTATCGCAGACTGATTATGCAGGACATCTGGCATTTGTGCAACCGAAATATCGACGATGAAGAGGAAACAGAACAAACATTTAAAGACTTCCCTCTATTAGACTTCACTAAATAAACGTTTTCCTGCTTGCTGTTTCTTGTCAACTGAAAAATTCTACTCTTATTTTGACTAACTTTTCTGTAATTTAAGATAAGACCTTATTTTTCCCACAGTGGGGAAATTTACAGGATTTTTACAGGAAAATTTACAATTTAAAAGAAATATAATCCAGAGTGCTTTCTTTCGGTCTCCCCATAAACATTGCAACGGAAACTGGCCCTGATGAGAGTGATGACTGAAGGGAACAAGGCGAGGCAAAGCTAGCCATCCGATGTAAACCACTTCCTCACCCCTCACACATGGCCCTGACCTCTTTTACAGCTCTGAAAACATTGCTGGATCTTGGGGAATAACTGAATGGTGGTCTGCACAGAAACCAAAATCAACATAACCCCTAAATTACTGTTGATTAATGTTTCGAGCACAGGCCTGTTCATGCATTGAGTATTGCAGGAATAATGGTTCAAGAAATCCGATAGCGCTAGTCTTCACAGATGCAGAATTTGTCCAAAACAAAGCAGATTTCAACAAAGAAACACAATCTGCTGAGCTGGAAACAGAGGTACTTATTATACCTGTGACTCTATTGTAATTCATACCTCATGTGTATTGTGATCTTTTTACATCATCTGTCAACAAATTCTATGAGTAGCGCCAACCAACAGTGTGTCAGTCCATCTCTCACTACTTCCCTGTGTCACCAGGTCCATTTGTTCCTCCTGAAAAAGTCAATCTTTTAAAGCAGCTTACAAACATATGTATGTTTTGTATGTATGTATGTGTGTGGAAAGACATTATGACTGGTTAAATGATATCCTGCACCGCTAAAAAAAAGTCTCTGCACGTGAAAATTTGATAATGTTGACACTTTTAGAAGGAAACAGATTTATGGACTACACGCTTTCACAATCTCTGTGGAAATTAGGCAAAAAGTTACAAAGCAAAGCAGCTGGAACAAACTAGGAAAAACAAGCAGGCCAGCAAGTTTGGAAAGATGAGAGCAACAATGAGCGAGCAGCTCTGTTCAAACAGACAGAGTCTGGAAATCGCAACAATATTTACTAAGGAGAGTGAATCCATTATATGACTTTAAAAGACAAAATCAGATGCCAAAATGAGCAGCAATGGTGAATCTTTCAGGCAGAAGGACAGTGTGTCTGAGGCTGAGTCAAAGTAAACTGCGCTGTGTGTGTTCATGGTAATGAAGGAACATGTCACCTGTAACAGTGTGCCTCCTTGATATGTTTTTAATAGTTTTTGGACAACAGTGGAGCTCTAAGGCCCTGAAGAATAAGATACCAGGCTCTGAATCCAAACGCAGTATTTGTTAACAGGCTTTATTGGCAATAAATACATGGCAATAAAAGTATGGAATATCACCAGACTTAACTTTGAAACTTGTGTGTGAGTAAAAAACTATTACCACAGCGCACCACCTGCCACATGGAGGTCTGGTTTTATTAGCGTCAGCATAATAGGTCCGTGTATGAACAGTCCACATAAACAGGCTCTTTCCCCACACACCCAGCATGTAACCTATGAAATGACTTCATGAGTGGCGACAGCTTATCTCTCCCCGCGGATGGGATCAATAGACTGGCGCGCTCGCGTTCCTCGTTGACGTGAAACCTCAGAGACCAGCTATCATATGCACTGTAGTCCGCCTGCTTTGGGTAAACATTGGCCATCTCTCAAATTTCCCGCTCCCCCCTCCCCCTCTTGCCTACATGAGGGAAGTTACTGAAAGAGAAATGTGGCTGCTTCTTTGATTTACCCTGACATGACTCGCTTCCATGCATAGACATGGTGTCATGCCCTGGTCAGGTTGTGTCGTGAGGAGACGGGAGGACACAGAGTCTCTGCTATCAGTCCATCTCAGAGACGACCTATTGTGTAAACAGCAGGAACGACCTGTTGGCTGCAGGCGGCTTGTCTTCTTGTAGTAACACAGACCATCAGCTCATATGGGTGTCAACAAGTTGTGGGAACCCAGTGATGATATCATTTCTCTGTAAGGAAAAGCTTTTACGATGATGTCAGTTTGCATGCTAGGGCCTCTGATAACACAGCACGAAGGACAAGACCCAAAGTGACTGTGGTATTTGTAGTTGGTATAACCTTTGAAAACACTTTTCATTGATCATCAACAGTTTTTTCATTGCAATATTGACACATCTGAAATAGATGGGGGCATACTGCAATACATTTTGTTCACTATTGCTTACCAGTCTTATCTTTGGGCTCTTTTACTTCTCTAATTTAATAATGTACTCCAATTCCAACATTTGAACAATTTATGTTTTTACAATGTGAAGTTAGCAACTGGCAATTTTATGACAAACAAATGATGTGTTTAAGTAAAAAAAGGTATAAGTGTGTACAGCCAACTGCAGATGGCTACAGGTAAAAGGCACAAAGTCTAGTAGAGTGTGCACCAAGCAGGGATCTGAGTTCAAATCTGGCCCAGGCCCTTTGCTGCATGTCATCCCTTCTCCTCTGCCTTTTCCATCTCTCTCTATTTTCTCTATCAAACAAAGCAGAAAAACAGGGAGGTTTCAGCTCAGTGAAATTTGCGAGCTCCCCAATTTTTTTTATACTGTTGCAACATTTCAAGCCATAGGCAGACATCTAAATGAAAAAACAAACATGTTCTTGTTCAGAGCATGAAGCTCTATATGCACATCAAAGAAAACATGTGATGCTCATGATATTAGTGATGTTGAATGAATTACTGATGTTGTAGTGATGAAGTTGGCAATATGTTAAGCTGAACTTTCATTGTAACATGGGCTAACTTTGTATGACAATTTTAACTTTACTGTAGTTTACTGTATTAATGTATTGACTGTAGAGACTGAAGATTGAAAAGGTTGTAATTGTCACATTCTCCCTCAAAATACAGTATGTAGTGAAAATATAGGATGCCATATAGGAGAAAATATAGGATAAAATCTGTGAATGGTGCAATAAAATAGACATTTTGGATGAGTAATCTCCATCTTTTTTGACCCACCTAACGATTTTTGAACAGTCCCTACAGGAGAGAAGATGCAGTTATTGGTTACAAATAAACTGCAATTGAAAAGCATATACAGAGATTCTGTCCATGCACGTCCTCAGTGTAGAACATGAACCTTTAGTGGAAAATGAGGTAACTGTATCAGAATACATGAACTAGCAAAACTCTGTTCAAAGTATAAAACGGCACAAAAATTCCCAGACAGGGGTTTTGGAAAGCTGTTGTGAAATCCCGACACCCTCCAGCGTCGGAGCTTTCACCGCCTAACTCCAACCCAATTCCAGGCCCTTTGAGTAAAGTGAGAAGACTTGCTGAAATCCTGAAGAAAAATTATATCATAATTACTCCGGCCGCATTGAGGAGAGAGGCTCGCCTCGGATCCTGTATGCTCGCCTCTCACAATAGGTGGCCACTTTGCCCGTCTGAGAGGGATCCATATCACACGGACCATTGTGAGAGTCAACACAAAAGCCATGGCGAGAGATACTTCATTACTCGAGTGCTCGCAGATCAGTTTCTTTTGTCGACTTTTGCCAGCCACCATTTTACATCACTAGAATAAAAAACCTCTCACCGTTGAGACGCGAACTTGGCTGTAACCCCTTGACCTGCCTGAATGTACGTCAAAGTAGCCTTGTCTGTTTACATAGACGTCCATACGCCGACACCCTGCGTAAACACACACAGAAAGAGAAAAGCTCTTCTGTCTATGCAGAGCATTTAACGACACTCACAGACGTCAAGCTGAGTTTAACAGTTTGGGTGAGTGCTTACTAATTTATACGAGCACTCTGTGATATGTCAGGCTAGTGCTTTCTTTGACCGTAGGTTTGGATGAGGAATAGATTTGGACTAACTCTGAAGATGTTTCGGACTGTTTACCTTTGGATGGCTCTCTTTGCTCTTTCATGTCAAAACAGCCTCTCGCGCTGTCTCTCACTCTCTTTAAATCTCTCTCTGTTTCTTGATTAAACAAGAGTTCAGGTTGAGTTGAGGGAAAGATCTGACTCTCTCTCTTCGTTGTACATCCACTTGATTTCTTTGCAACTATGCTGGTGGTGAATATTGAGCACTCCTCAATGATAAAGATACAGCTGAGGTGTGGCAAACAAAGGTGCGCACTCCTCGTTCACAGTAGAACTGCTCAACTGTAGCAAAAAAATGTTATGTGACATCATCAACTGCGTGCGTCACAAACAGATCTGATATTTATTTCAAGACCAATTAAACTGCATTCAAAAACCAGAGAGACTGAAAATTCAGTGTAATATTTCAGGTGTTTTACCCCCTCAAAGACTCATCCAAAAAGACAGCAGAAAGAGAGAGAGAGCACATGGAGAGGACTGAAACTCTAATGTAAGCCTGTGTAGTTCTATGGTTTAGAAGCAGCATGTATGTCTGTGAATGATGCTGACCAAATATTAGCTTGTCACAGCAGCTTCATATGTACTGTTCTCTAATGCAAGGTGAGTGTGCAGCAGTAGATCTGAGCGTGTCTGTCTGTTGTATAAAAGCTGTATTCGTGTGGTCTGTAGTTCCTCAAAAAAAGTCGGGGGTGGGGGGGTGGGGGGGTGAAACTACACTCCACAAAATCAGCTAGAGAATCACTTCATGTGTTCATGTTACAAGGACATTTATTGGCAAATCCACTGGCATGTCTTGGCCTGAAACCTTCATCAGAGCATCTATGTCTGATAGCGGTAAGCTCTTTTTTTAAAAGGACGAATCATGTGATCATCAATCAACAGAAAACTGTTCACCTGTAGGAATGTCCTCCAGTCCCCAGGTTCAAAAAATTAAACAAATTGCAAAATCCTAAAATAACTATAAAAATCAATAATAATGGAATAAATGCAAATACATCAATACTACTACTACAGCTAATAATAACAATAATAACAAGAGGTTTACAATCAACCAAAGACTTGACAAGTGTCATATCAATATACATTATTTATGTGTGACAAGTAAAGGTAATTTGTAAACCTCTCCGATGCAGATCAGCACTCAAACCTGATAACAGGACTTCTAATGGACAGAATCAGGAATCATGTCATCATATTATACATGTGACCAGCAACCATGTGAACTCTTTTTGTGAATATTTGTCAAAATACTTGTCAGTCATAACTATGAGTGATAAATTAACCCTCACATTACCTGCCACATATCCATACCTGAACACCACACAGTTATTTTAGTCATACCTGAGTGTGTGAATCCTCAGTGTGAAAAGTGAATGAGCAAAGTTCCAGCAAAGAATGTGTTAATAAAAGGTAAAAAAAACCCAAAAACAAATAATAGACATCATTCTGTTTCCTAGAGTTCTTAGAAACTTGAATTAGGTTCAAACTCAATTGCTGTTACACACCTCAGACCTGCTGTCTATCTCCTCATCCCGCTGAGTGCTCTACATTCCTGCACAGCTCAGCCTCTCATCCTGCTCCCACATCCTCCTTGGGAAATCCACAGAAAGGGAGAGAGACAGAGCAAAAAGAGCAGATCATATTGACAATTATTTCTGTGTGACTGGCTCCAGGCAAATTAGATTGAATGGGCTGGAAAACAAGTTACATCAATCCAATTAGGTTATGATCAGTCTCTGCTATTGGGCAGCAGAGGCCACAGCGCAGGCCCCTTTGTACTGTACAGCAGATAGAGACGCACGGAGAGGAGACAGAGTCTAAGGCGAGAGACAGGCTTGGTGCTAATGTCTGCTCTAACTCAATAGAGAGGCAGCCTCGATGCTTTGGCCGACTGCTCTCGCTCTCTCTGATTGACCACTCCATTAAAAGTGCACTGACATGACCACTGTGTGTGTGTGTGTATGTGTGTGTGTACATGTGGCAGAGTTATCCTTTAGAGATCAGACAAAACCAAATTCATTTTGCAGCTGGGCTTTACATCAATCTCTATCATTTGAACTCCATATTAAACGAGCATAAACTGCAGTGACATTTGCAGCAGCCTTGCATGTGCTTCGCAGCCTGCTCGGGAATGCACGGTTTGCATGTCTGACATTCTGTGCCGAATCCCCTGTTGTACTGTGGGTAAAGCTTGGGCGCCCTCTGCCCTACAGTCTCTCTCTCCACCAGTGGGATGTGAATAATGGAGTAATTACAGGAAGCAAGGCCTGACCACTAAACATTTTCCTAACCAGAGGATCTGGGAGAGGGATTCTCCATTTGGAGAGAGGGAATTAAAAGGAAAGAGAGAGCCGGCCGGAAAAGGAGTCTGTCTCTAATTTTCAATATCTGGATTAAAGATTAGCTACCCCTCCAACAGTTTGTATTGTATCAGATTGATAGACTGTGTGGTTGTGTGCACATAGTTACAGTGATTGCATGCATATGGATGCTCCAAAAGAAAAAAGAAAAAAAATGGTGGCAGAGAGGGAGGTCTTGTCTTACCAAGGTCACTTTAAATCCTGGGTTTTCAGCTCCGACATGCGCGGGTCCCTCGCATCAAAGGGAATCATTACATCTAAACACCACCACAGCAGCATATGGAACCACAGGGGGATGCTTTCACTGAGACCCGATCTGGAGGAAAAGTTGATTCATAAAAGAGTAAATGGCAAAGACAAATGGGGTGGAAGAGACAAAGGCGTGCAGCGGCTGCACCGAACAGTAAGATTATCCACTCTTCATTGTGCTTAATGAGAGTGTATATGCTGGAAATTGACAGTGTGCTCAAATTATGCACAAATGTATTCAACACAGAGGGAAGCATAAGAAATAAAATAGATTTTCTCTCTTTCTTTCTCTCTTGTTTGTTTGCTTGGTTTCACACAAAACTATGCAAAGCACAGATTTTTGACACATTTTTGACACCTTTTTGACTTCCCCTCAAAATTTTAAATAGTCTTTATACCTTTTTGAACCACAAATCTATTTATATCAGGTTTTATACATTAGCCTTGTCGTAAATCCCACCTTTGTAAAGGTTGTAATGTTCAGTTTTTGCCTTTATGTACGAAAATGTGTTGGAGCTGCAGGAAAATTTGGGAATACAATATTTGTACATTTGGAGTCAGATTTGCAAAATAATAATCTAATTAACTTCAACCAGCTACAACATAAAAATGTTGTTCAACTGCTGCTTTCCCCTCACATCAATGAAATCAAGTATTTACCACCAAATCAAAATGTAATTAAATCTTTAATATTAATTCAGTAAGAAAGTCAACATATGTATTACTCTTTTGATCCTTATCTTCAGACAAAACTCTCTACCACACACAAATTGGTGCTGCTAAATGTTCTTGCCCCCCTGACAACAGCTCTCCCAGGGCCTGAAGATGTTAAATATCTATAATTCAGGGGCCTCTCTCCAGCTCTGCCTCCACTGAATCTGTTCACATACACTCAATGTGTGCTCTCTGACCCTGGCTGAGGTGTCCCGCAGGGCCAGGGGTCGGCCCTGGTCGGCCCTGTCGGTGTGGCTCTGGATGGCTCAGGAAATGCTGGACTGCTCCCTCTCTGCTCCCCAACGACCCCTGAGGACCCCGAGGTGGCATTTCCCCCTCCGATTAGAGCTAAAAATATTGCGGCTGCTCCGAGAGCTGCGGCCCCTGGGTGATTGTGTTGGAGGGAGGAAGGAAGCAGCTTTTCCTGCCCTCTTCTCTCCTCATAAGTCATTTGTCATCCCTCTCCCTCTGTCTTTCTCTCTCATTCTGTCTCTCAACATGATTTTTTCTCTGATGGAAAACTTTTCTGGACAAGCAAAAGAAACCCATGAGTGAACCCACTTCACCTCTCCCAGGACAGGAACACACATAACATGGATTTGACACCAACGGTGCAACAAATGTCATTTGAACTGACAGTAAACAGGACCATAAAAGCAGGGTAGAGGGTGGTGGTGGGGGGGGGCAGCTCTAACCTCTGGATCAGACTTGAGCTAATATGCCATTAATTCCTAGACACACTCATATAAACAGAACATTAGCAAGTTCATTGCCTGGTCCAAAGGAGAAAAAAAAAGTTGGCTCGCATCAGGCTAATCATCCGCTAAGTTGAGTAAATACTGAGTTTGTGGTCCTGAATTAAAAGACTTCCCTCCTCAAACAGGCGGAGCCCTGTGACACAGCTTAAAGGGAGAAAACAAAACTCGAAGTAAAACATGATTAAAAAGGAAAATGAGATGTAATTGCTGGTGCATAATTTTGGGAAAGCTTTTATTAGACAGAAAAGTCAAAAACATCCTATGTACAGCATAAAAGATTGTTCTCATGATTAATTTCATATTATAGCACTTTCGGACATCTTTGCTCCTTTCTTTGAATAAATGTTCACAAATCCTATTTCCTCATGTGCCAATGCTTGAGCAACGTCAGACACAAGGCTGAGATACACTCAGTGTTGAAAGAAAGGTTTTTAAAAAACAAAGTGGCTTTTATTAAGGCCATTTATCTCACAGGCACACACACTCAGATCCTATCATAGAGAAAGTCCTCTGCCACGAAAATATTAATGGACTTAGTAATTTTGTTGACGGTGAGCTTTATTCTGAAGTCATGCACGCAAGAGCTGTTGAAGTGTGTGAAATGCAGGGATTATCAGAATGGTTTGATTGACGTCTTTATAATAGAGCAGGTGCATTAAATGATGATCTGTGATTGATACAATTCAGCCTCCACGCCCGTCCCAATGTAACAACTTTGATCCACCTTTTCCAAACTGTCAGGACGTTGGGCTCTTTGAAGTGCACGGCACATGGGAATAATGCATGAAAGGATGTCGCCCAATCAGGAGAGGACTTTTTATTATGTTAAATACTATAGGAACATGTTGTATAATCCAGTAATTACCAACTTTATTTACACAGCACCATCATTGTACATAGCAGAATTGTAAAGTGCTTCACAGTGAAAATCAAGATGAACTGAATTAATCAGACACAAACTCGATTCAATAAAAAAAAAAAAAAATTAAATAAATACTCACATATTAGAACTAAGAAAAGCAGAGAGATAATATTAATAAAGGCTCAAATAAAAAAGATAAAAGATAAAAAAGATTTTTAGAATTGATGCATCTTCTTCTGTTTCTGGATTTGAAAGCTTCGGATCTCCAGGCAGGGAGCTCCAAAGGTGAGACACCCTGAATATAAAATCTGAGTCACCTTGAAAGCCTAGTCACACCAGAAAGTGGTGCACAAAATCAGTCAACGCAGCTTTGCAAAATATTTGGTTCTAGAAGCTTGGTGACGTAGTGACTACTCGCAGGGCTATTTGGTAAACTACTATAGCTGACAAGTGAACCACTCCCACAATCACACAGAGATTCTTTCTGTTTTCTCTGTACTGGCCAGTTTATCCCTCCTTGGCATTTCGTTCTCAAATTGTACATAAATCATCCATTCAATGGTGTCACAACTGCTTGCTGTTGGTCAACAGCGGAAATTTGCATGTCAAATTTGACCAAACTTGAACTTGACTTGACTTCTCTGTCATGACCACATCCAGGCCTTAAGTCTTGAGCCGGGATTCAGGAACAACAAGAGGAGCCCTGCCTCAGGATCTGAGGCTCATTCTGGCTCGTAGGGGAGCAGCAACTCAGCAACTAGGAACCAGTGCATGAAATGTTTTACGGTAAAGACAATCAGTAATATCTTAAAATCAACTCTAAAAGTGACTGATAACAAGATAAGAGAGGCCAGAAAATGGGTGATATGATTTTAATCTTTCAATTGACCAAAGCTATGCAGCTCTGCATGAACCGAAGGCATGAAATTGTTTTTAGGCTTAACCTTGAATGAAACAAATTACAATAATTGTGACATCATGATAAGATGTTGACAGTATGTCCTGGCGGAAACAGGAGCCAGAGAGAACACCACAGGGCTGATGGGCCACCAAAGAGGCCTCATCACCAACAACCACTGAAAACGCTCTCTTTGAGAAATACATTTTAAACCTGTCTAATGCAATTTTTGAAGTTAGTTTCACTTTCAGTGTTGAATAATTAAGATTGAGTAGAAGTGACCTTGTCTAAAATTTGTCTGACTCAAAGTACAAGTCTGGCAATAGACCAAGGTACTGACCAAACAGTCACATTCCCACTCAGTTTGAATATAAAATGTCACCATGATGCTTTTGGTCCATGTTTGTGTTATAAATCAAAACAATTATGGTTTTGGTTATGCTAAGCTGCTCTCTGACTCATTTTCACACGTGTGATATTTCTCTTTTAAGACCTTGTTAATACCTATGAGTCACATTTCCAGTTCGTCAACAAAACTGAAAGCTTGCTTTGTCAAAAAATGAAAGTTGAATATACAGTAGGTTCCTTTGTAGATTGATTTGTGACTGCAGAGCTTACTTGACGGGCCACATTCAGGGCAAAAGAGGACAAAAGAAAGAAGGTTTTTTAAAATCCAAACATTAACATGAAGGTGACTCCCATGATGGATGAGGCTGTGAAGGAGGGGAGAAGTAAAGAAGTGACTCTTGGCTGCTTGGAATATAAATGAATGTTTGCTGCTTGGCTGTCTTTCTAGCTGTATCTGTAGACCACTTCCTTGTTTGCACTCTTACTTTTTCTCAAGCATTTTTTCTTGTGTTGGATGTCTGTCTCTTGTTCTCGCTTGCTCTCTCTCTGTCTGTCTGTCTGTCTCTCTCTCTCTCTCTGTCTCTCTCTCTCTCTCTCTCTCTGTCTCAGCTGCAGTCCATATGATCTCTCTGTGATAAGTCGATTTTGTAATTTGCAGTGTTTTCAAAGCCATTATTACAGCTTATTTACATTTTGAAGCTGACTGCTGGCCTCGCCATGAGAGAAGACAATTACTAGGAAGCCTGTTTTGTCGAGCTCTTTCCAATTCTGTTAGGAAACAGAATAATAAATCATGGTGGAGGCAGACGAAGTGGATAATAGCTGCAGCCCCCCCCACCGCCCTGCCCCCCACCTATTACCCTCTACTAATCCACACACTCGACAGATAGATTGTACTCCAAGCAAAAATATGACAATGGATCATTCCTAGACTTCAGAAAAGTATTAATGACAGCGAAATGAAGTGATAAAGTTATAAAGACATATTATAATAAAATTAATTAAATAAAGTAAAAACTGTTTAACGCAAACTTCTGGAACATTTGAGGTTTATGGTGAAATATTTCCATTCCATTTACATTGCATTAGATTAGGATGACATACAGCAGTCTGGTGTCACCTCTGGACTTGCTGTGATCATTGCAGCCCATTGCAATCTCTCATTGAGCTTTTTTTTTCATCTGTCTTTCAGAACACCTGAAACTGGTACCTGGGGTCTACTGTGCATATTCTAACATCCATGTGTATCTTGCTATTAGAACTCAATTAAATCATTAACATCAGCCATCATTAACAATATTTTTTTAACATCTGTGTTCTAATTCAGTTCAACTCATCGCAGTGTGTGTGAAAGAAGTATCTGTCTATGGACTGTGGCGTCTATGTTCCAATCACTGAACACGTAAGCAGACTGTCCCATCCCATAAACCCCTGCTGTATTCACTCTCACATATCTGTCCTGCCACATCCCCAAAGCAGCAGCATCCGTCTAGGAACAGAGGCTGTTTTTTTCTCCTTCGGGACAGGCTGGTGCCAGAGAGAGCGCTGTGGGTAAACCTCTCACCCCCCACCACCCCGGCAAACAAACCACAAACAAACCCGCCGGGGCCCCAGGCACCAACACAACCACCGGCCCCAGCCCCTCAGTCTGCCTCAGTCAGCTGTCTCTGTGTGTGTGATTGTTTGGGGTGAGTAAAAAAAAAAAACCCAACAACTTGTATGTCTGAGCTAGAGTTTTCATTAAAATGTCAGAAGCAAGACACACAGACCTTTGTGTTGAAAATGTGTCAGAGGCAAAAGGAGATGTTTCTAAAATCACAGACATATTAATCAGTCAAATTGACCTATAGCGCAGTCAGTTCATTAAATTATCTGGTGTCTTATTATAATCTAATAATATAACTATATTATATCTTATAAGTTTTTCCTGTGACACATTTTGTGCAAGATGCATTTTATTTCCAGTGAAACAGCAACTGGGAAGCAGGAACAGTAATGGCTGAACAAAGGAAAAGACAAAAGACTGAAATAAGTCAGCTATAATAGCGGCTCTGTGAGGCTTGGAGCTAAATGATGACTCCACTATGGCAACATGCCTGCAATGACAATAACAGGCATGGCTGATGGCATCATTAGTTTTAGTTCATTTTTGATTAACAGAGTGATTCATCCTCTTGGTACCATTAGTGTGTGTACAAAAATGTCCTGCCAATCCATTTAATAGTTGTGAAGATATTTAATTTGGGCCAAAGTGTTGGACTGACAGACAGAACAACATTACAAACTGTACTCATGCCACTAGCTAACTAAAAATAATACATTTTTGCTGTGTCAGCACTCCCCAACTCTCCAGCTTACAGCTAAACTAAGCATCTTGCTCAACTCTGTGGTGAAATAAAAGCTGAACTACAGAAGGTGTTGAGTTTACACTCTGCTCTGCTGTAGGCCCATAAAATTGGCAGTCCCATTATAAGCCTACACGCCTTTCATGAGTATCTTTATACGTCTGAAGGAGGAAAGTTTTTTTTTAACAGTTTTATTTAAATTGTCTAAACTTGATAGCATGCCCTGTATTATCAAAATGTATGGGAGAAGTTTGTTTAGTCTGACTGGTTTCTCAGCACTGTTTCAGGGTGGGTCTAGTTAGTGTCTTTATTGTATATTACAGAGGACAAATAAAGTGTAATTATGCATCTCAGTTTAAAGGCCACCAACAGTGCAGCCAACACATGATGGATATGTTTTGCTTACTTACTTTTGCTTACAGTTCTTAATTTATGCCCAAAAATAATTACAGAAAGTTTCAAACTTTGATATTTCCTGAAATCTGTTTTCACTGCTGACTCAGCTGCCTTCAATGTTCAAGGGAGAATGCTTTTCCAGGGAAGCTGTTTCAGAAAGTGTTCCTGGTTTGCTTTGTAATATGACTGCATCCTACACACAGTCACCTTTCTCTGTGTATCCCGACATGTTACAACTGGCAAAGATGCGCTGCAAACGGTGATTAGCTCTAACGAGAGGGAGGATAATTAATAGAAATTACTTCTGACAGTTGCGCAACACTATTTCTGAAAACACTCCCAGGGTGGTACACATCGGCAATGAAACTAAGCAGTACATGTGCATGGGTTGCAGTTGTGCAGTGAGCGCCTGAGGAGAATCCGGGGATGGCACTTCCTGAGGAACAAAGGACACCAGTGTTTACCCAACCTTTTAATAGCTTAGATACAAAATTAATACTTTCAAGTCAATGTGCTCCTGACATTTAAGCAAAGGAATAAACAATTAGACAGGTTTCATTTTGCACACACACATACACACACACACACTCTTTGTCTGTCCATATGACACAAGTGGGCGTGCAGCCAGATGCAGACATCACACCCACACTCCAGTGCCTCGGGGTTGAGAGGGCGAGGAGGGATTTTGGAAAAGTAATGTTCGCTTGGCCCATGTAATGAAGCATTTAATACACAGCCCTGGGAATGCAGAACAAGCATGATTCATGCAGCAATTAAACTGTGCTCCAACATCTACTGGAAAATAAAAAAAATAATAAAATGCTGCAGCTCGCACCGGACCTCAGAGAGAGTCAACAACGTGTCAAAGAAAAACTGTATGTGCAGAAGGTTTGAGAATCTATAGGCGTGCATGGAGGTAAAGTGTGTGTTGTGTGCATTTCTGTTTACAGTGTTCTTTATGAGGAGGTGGAGTGCAGAAACGGGTCAATAATAATTGCCTTGTTTGTTTTAGCCTCGTAGATGGGAGTTGCCATACTGAAGAACAAACCTAGAGCCAAAAGTTTCGAGAACCATATGAAAAGCATTTGAAAGCCAATTAATATCTTTTCTGCACTTACCTAATGCTAATGTGTCATTCAGCTGGAGAGAAAGTAAAATCATTTAATGACACTAACTCTGGACACCATCTTCTTATGTTTTTGTAATTTAGGTTTTTATTGATTATTAAGAAACAGTTGGTATGTGGCAGCAAATAGAATTTTACATCATTTAAGGATTATGGGGGAGACACGGTGTCGGAAATTAAAATTAAGTTGAATAAATAACGATAAAGAGTCTAAGGCCCACTGGTTAAAGCCTTTGCATTTGTAGTAAAAAATGAAAAAATAAAATCAGATCATGGTTGATCACAAAATGATGGAAAAGGGCCAATCATTTCCCTGCTTCTTTATTTACATAAACCAAAACACTGCACAAGTCAAAATCATGATGACTCAAGACAGAAAGTCTTTCTTTCAATTCATTCTTGGGGGACCATGAATGTCCAATCCAGTCGCTGTCATGATATTTCAGCCTTGACCAAAACACTCATAGAAGGTTAGAAAATTCTTACATAGATCCTAGAGGGAGTTCCCCATCTTCCAAACTACCTTTCAATCAACTGAGCATAGCCTTGAAAAGATTCTGGAGGCCTGTTTGGTATTTGAGACCCATCCCCTATTAATTATAAAAGAGTCAAAGAGGTCACTGAGTGAAGCTGTCCGCCCAGCACCGAGCACATTCTCATATACAGAGAAGCAAAGTTTCCATTCTCATTCTGCACCTCCAAATTATCCGTCATCAGTTTCATTCTGATTCCAGTATGATAATGTTTAAATGTAATATCTTATTATTTCTACACTTCTCTCCATAGCAATTTAACACGTGACATGATTTTTTTTTCATTTATAAAATTGCAAGGCTGCATGGCGCTCCTATGGTAGGCTGAAGATGTTATACAATTCCTGATTTGTATTTGAGTGTTTTTCCAGAAATGCTCTTTGTCCTTGAGACCAAATTGTTCAATTAAATCCCCATAGGACATAAATAAACCATCTTTTCAAATGGGGCGTATACTGATAGGATGCCACTGCTTGTTTTTCCACACCATCCATAGTTGACATTTAGCTCTATCGACTCTCAATCACCACACACTTCACCACGATGAGAATTTCAAACGTAAATTCAGCAGATATGTTTTCAAAAAGCAGGGCCGGATCTATTTGCAGTGAGAAAACCCAAAAGGTCAGATCAAGTCCAACAATAACAAGGGAAGTTTTTCAAGTGTAGCAACAGCAGGCCTCTTTTGAGAGAAAACATAATTGCATTAGATTAACTGGCAGTCCAGAGTCAGCACTCCTCCGCGTTTTTTCTTGCTTTGTGACCGAGCCTGTTTACAATCTCAACCCCGGCTTCGGCTGCGAGTCAACGGTGCGATGTAAACATGAAGGCTGTGCAATTCAAACCAGCGTGGCATTTATTCGGCCAGCTCACTGTGTATTGTTCCCGAACAATTACACGACCATCCCGTGTAGGACACAATAGAATCAAAACAAACAGAAACCTGATATCCCTCTGAGTGGTTCACTGTCCATTCAGCCCTGTGTGTGTGTGTGTCTGTGTGTGTGTGTGTGTGTGTGTGTGTGTGTGTGTGTGTGGGGGGGG
>JBBMOC010000076.1:1862534-1920197 GCA_037975185.1 Centropyge bicolor
GTTCATGCGTGTGAGGACGGCGTGTTCAGAAGTGCACAACAAGCGTTTTCAGCTCAGCATTATGTTTCTCTCCACAAATGATCCCTGCTGTCCTCCCATTAAAGAGGAGCTCTATCAGGAGAGGAATGCACGACTGTCTTATCCGCCAGCTATTAGTTGCTATAGCTTCAGTTTTATGATGACACAGAGGGACGTCGGTGCATTTTGGACGCCTCCCAGCTGGATTATTGATAATTGGGAAATATTTATGGTGCTCCTTGGTGGTAATGGGTCAGCTTTATTTACCTAGCGATAAGGCTTTATTGCGTTGATGGCAGGGAACTAAAGCAATTAGCAGTTGAAGGGCAAACAACCTGGTCCCTCCCAGTGTGAGTGTGTGTGTGTGTGTGTGTGTGTTTTGTTGTCAGAGTGGCTTCAGATCTCACCTGTCAAATGCCATCTGTCATTTCACATGTTCAAGGCTGACATTTCAAGTAGTGTTTCATGAAAATCAAATTTTGTGGACTTCTTTAATACAGCTGGTTCCATGGTCTACTCATTTTGTTGGGAGTCTTTTCTTTGAGCTCCTTTGTACTCAGAGGTCAATTCTTGAGATTGGAAACATCGATGAAGAGTGACCACTTGTCAAGAAAATTGTAGATGTTCAATTTTTTTTCTGGGATTTCTCATTCAAAATTAAAGATTTAAAGTTTATTCTGGGCCTTGGAAACAGCAGTTGGCAAAACAGTGTTGGGGTGGGGCTCCATGGGGCCGTAGCCCCACCAAGAAATGACCTGATGTTTGATGAAGATGATTTATTTTCTTCTTGAATTAAGCAAAATCTGTAATAAAATAATTATTGCTTTCATGTGGAAATAATAAAAATAGCCAATTAAAGTAACACGATAAGAATGTTTAGTATTCCGTATGTACACAATAACCAAGCCTTGTCTGTCTTTGTCAGGATGCTGCTTGCTTGCATGCCCCTTTGACCCTCTCTGGATCTGTTGAACTCGCAGAGCACTCAGTCTATAAAAAAACAAATTACAAACAACTTGCTGCCATCATTTTATTGGCTGAGGACCTTCAGTTGTGTGGCTACATTTTTAAAAATATCTGGAACACAGAATATGTAATTAAGATATAAATGTACATTTTGTTTCATGAGCAACATGCTACAATTATCTGTGATCCTGCAACATGAGGATCCACTGGCATTGTATTTAAATATGATTTGTCTCTTTTGTGCAAATAGACAAAAACAAGTAGGAGTACAAATAACTACAACAACAAAAAGATAATGATTCAAACAACATGCAAGCTACATAAAATAGAAAAGAGTAGACTAAAAAACATAGGCACGTCACAGTTTCAGAGTCGAAACTAATATGTTTTATGTTGTGGACCAACAACATTTAATTTATGGAATTAAATGAGCCAGTTGTCACTGGCTCACAGGTGAGCCCACAAACAGTCCTTGTTGCATGTATTTGAGCTCACCGGCACCACAGAAGTCACAATATAGCATGTTATATTGAAATGAAACCCAATGTGTTGCACTTGAGTTGAATAGGGAGCAGCTCCTTCTCTGAGTGTGTGTCAGTTATGGGTTTGACTTAGAGGCAGTTATAGGTTTGTCTTTGGATATTACCTCAGACAAACCGCAGGGTACAGGCTCACGGTGCCTGCCTGCCTGCCAATGTGCCTTTCATTTGATGGTTTATGTGTTTGCGAGGAACAGCAGGAGCGGCAGCGTCATGCTCAGCTCAGCTCAGCTCAGCTCAGCGTGAGCGAAGGGACACTCAACTCTGAAGTGCTCTCCTGACCACACTAATGCACCCAATATATTTTTAGATACTGCGGCTTTTTCGGAAAAGCTCCTCTCTGATGTGTAATGAGGGCCGGGTCATACTAATATTTAGATTTGGGCCCACATGATACCTAATCACTGCAAACATCCACGGTCCTAACGCTGGTAAGAGCCTGATAAACACCCGGTCAAAGAAGCTTTCCCTTCACGGTTACTGCAACCATTTTCTCATCAGGAGTCGACACAGTGAAGAAAAAATGGATTCCCATTTTCATAGCAGTGTCATCATATAGCGACCATTTCATATAATCACAGATAATGATAACTGCTGTCTTCCGATGAGAGAGCAAACCTCCCAGTTCCTCGTATAAACACAGACACTGCATTTACAGACATTTTCATTGGGCTGACATGACCAAGGCAGGCAGGCTTTAAAACAAAGACGGTGTAAATGTGTGAGTCAGTTATCGGCTCCAGCAGAGCTATGCGAGGCCTCCAGACAGGCTTGCATTGATGTGAAAGTGTTGCCCCCTCCTCGGTGACCCCGGAGCAAAGGGGGGCCAGGAGGGGCACGCCAAAGGCTCAGGGTGTGATGGTTATCTCTGGGGTAGAGTTACAGCGAGCGGTAAGGGGGCGTCGGAGGGTGGTGGGCACTGGGAGTCGCCCCCTTCGCCCTCTTGTCTGTTCACAGAAGGAGCCACTGTTTCTCTTCTTTCTCTTTCTGCTTGTGCACCCTCAGCCCACCCCCCAATCCCACCTCCCAACTCACCTCCCCACCACACAGCCACACTCTGCTCCAGGGAAAAGAAGAATCTGCACCAACTGCTGCCTCCAATCTAGTCACCGAGCGCCTCTTGTTTCTCACTCACACACACTCAGACAAGTACAGACAAAGAGACTAAAATGTCACAAGTCCTTCAGCCTTGAACTGAGGCCTAAAATCAATTTCAGTTGCAAGTGTATATTTACCAATGGGCGTACATTGGCTATGACAACTTGCTTTAACTAAAGGGGGAACTTCACACGGCAAGGTGTCGGGAAAAGTTGTCTAAAGCCTTTAGTGGCTCCAGGAGTCTGATGAATTGCTTCAAGAGAGGCAATTTATCAACATCAGTTGTCAGTGGGTGCTGAAGACTATGAATTTGAAAATGAAAAAAACCTGATTGTGTGGACTTAGAAAGAAGTGAGTTTACCAGACCTAAGCTGCTCCTCATCTCTGCTGCAGGCCAGAGGCTCCAGGCTACATCGACCACTGGCTTAACACACCTGAATCTCTGACCAAAGTGTCTGTGGCTGGATTGCATTATTGGTAATGTAGGCACAAAGGAAGAGGAAAGTGTGCAATAAAAAAGTGGAATCTCTGCTTCTGTAATTTTGATGTTTTTTTTTAAACTGCATTGTGAATGCATTACTACGTTTTTTGCCTAAAGACAAGTGGCAATCCATTGAAAACCAGTAGCTGTAGTTCATATTTTTTTATTAAGTATATCAGGTAGTGAGCATTCTTTAGCTCTTTGATTTGGTTTTCCGACTCACAGCTCAACATCGAAGGTGATAATAAGTCAGTATTGTATTCGCAGCTTGTTTTTGCAGCCTCAAAGTGGCCACACAGTCATTTGATACCTTCTGTTTATGAATGCAGTATTCATTCATTTCAGTGGAAACTTAAGTGTCACTAAAGGTTATATCTCACCATCAGTGAATTGTTTCACTCAAATTAAAAAAAAGTGAGTATTTTTCAGAGTTTAAACTTAGATCGAATTGCTTGTTAGGAAGTGTATTTTTGCCGCACAGGCTCACAGACAGAGCATGTCGGGGCCTGTCTGGATGGCCAGTAGTCAGCGGCTTCTTCCTCATCCTGAGAGCAATGTGTTATCTCCTCTCCCATCACAGCCCTGCTCAAAAGAAACTGCTCTCTGTTGGAAGCGCGGCGGGGGGGGGGGTAGGACAGAGAGTAAATGTGTGTATTGTGTGTGTGTAAGGGCACATGGACACGCACTTCATATCAATCCACCCTCTTTCACTGTTATCATCAGTCTTGTAATTTAACTTTTGAGTGTATCCACTTGTCAGTTGTAGCTTACTTGCAATTCCCAAAATTGCCCTTCACTCCCGCATAACCTGCATTAACTTGTTTTTTGCAGTCAAAGGTGGGTACCGACAGGTATAAATTTAGCTGACTAGCTAATAAGTTGGGAACACTGGGGAGTGTCTATGGGAGCAGTCACACCCCATGTTCACATGCTGAATGTCCTCTGGCAACATTGCATCCTGGTGGACAGAAGCTTCTTAAAAAGTGCGTATTTGTTGTCTGTTCCACTTTAAGTCATTCCTGTACGACTGTTGACCATCAGCAAACAAATGAATATGGCCATGTTGGTCGGTTCAACGCTTTCATGGATCTCCACACCTACAACCCTGATTCCAAAAAAAGTTAGGATGCTGTGTAAAGCTTAAAACAGAATGTGATCATTTGCTGATCTTTTTTTGACATATACTCAGTTGAAATGGTTTAACTTCACTGATTTCTGTAAATATCTGCTTATTCTGAATTTGATGGCAGCAACATGTTTCAAACAAGTTAGAACAGGAGTAGTAAAAGACTGTGAAAGTTGTGGACTGATCCAAAAACACCAGTTTGGATCATGCCACAGGTAAACAGGTTCATTGGTAACAGGTGATAGGATCATTTTTTGAATTGGGGCTGTACTGGTGAGATTACATAGAAGATACTTTACTGTACTTTTGTAATGTTTTTTGTGTCTCTCTGACTTTTATTCTTTGTTCAACCACAGGCCTAAATAAAATTTTTTAATACAAGACATCTCAAAAGGCATGGCATATATGAATATCTGTCTTCCTAGCTTTCAAAAGTAAACTCCCTCTTGTGCCACCCTCAGGACAAACTTTACATGGTTTAGCTCACAACTGACAATGTAGTGTTTAAATCATCAGTGTGAGAGTGCTTCCACAGTGTCTGTGTGTTTATGCACTCTGTCCTCATGATTTACTGTATTTTTCTGAATGAAAATGAATGACTGATTTTTCAGTTTTCATTTTCTTTTGGCAAAAACGGAATGGCTGCAGAAACTGGATGCCCCTTCTGAGAGCACACCCTACAGAGTGCGCACAGGAAAACTGTACATCTAGACTTTAAACTGACTCTTTAAAATGATTTCAACTGGCAAAATCACTCAGATCCTTTACAGAGTACTGCGACACACAGGGGCATTTCACAACTGAATGAGGCATGAAACCCTTTTCATTTTATTAGAGCTGGTTATCAGTTATGACTGAGTATAAAACAGTTAACAATGTTCTAACTACTTTACCTCTAAGTGCTGTTGTACTTGTTCTATTAAAGTCAACATCTACATCCTAAACTAGAATGTGTGAGCAAAAACACCACAGTTAAGAGGAATGAATGAAAATATAGCCTTAATGTGATGACTGAGAAGATTGTGTCTTTAGCTCTCTGTTTTCCAGCACACAGTATACAAAGAGTGCTTTTTCTGTAATCTTCTATATTTAAGACTTAATTGTAAAGATTTTTCCTGAAACAATAATCCTTAACTTAACCACTGTACTTGACCCAAAGATGTCAATCTCCCTCTTTCTTCTCTCTCTTTCATGCACAAACGCACACAAACACACACACACACACACACACACACACACACACACACACACACACACACGTTGGCCGGTGCTATGACCCATAAGCCAGAACTCGTGACCAGAAGTCAGTGATCTGATGAAGCCAGCTCCGCTTGACTGGTCTGGAAGTGACTGGAGGTGACATAAAGGCCATCATCCCACTGACCCACATTCCCCTTCACATAACGACATTTCCTCTGATGACATTTGCAGCAGCCTGTTAACATCAACACACAACCCACTCCAGCTCTTTACTGATCCTGGTTCCGCTTGCTTCACAATTGATGTTAAAAAAAAAAAAAACATTAATCACTCCCACTGATGACTCTCATTAAGAGATAATGCACTGGAGAAAATGATGTTGAGCTTGTGCCAGAAAACTGTCTTATTAAGAGGGAAATATAGGGAGAAAAATATTGGTCATATCCAGACTGTGACTCAGCAAGTAGACTTACACGAGAAGCTTGATATTGCAGCCAGAATACGTCCTGGCAGCGATACAGGGAGTGTGTATAAATCTAATCTGTCTCAATGTGGTGCACAGAGCCAATGCTTAACCAGCCCGTTGTTCAGCAATAGCCCTCAGATAGACCAGGCTTGCAGGAAGCTGATTAGATAGACTAAGAGTAAATACAGAACCAGGCCAGTGCTCTCTGGCACCGAGCTGCAATTAGACTCAATTATCATATTAAAAACACAAGGAAGGAATGTGCCTCCCATGTCTATTCTCAGCTATCTGAACATGGTGCTATCTGCTGGATACTAAAAGGCTGAGCTGACGTTACTAGTATGACTGCTGTCTTGATGTCACTTTCAAGGCTGAGGATTTAAAAAAAATGCTTGTGATTGTGCAAAATTTATCTGATATACTGATAATAACAGTGATAATACTGGTGTCATGGTAACAGTGCAGTATATGTGTGGTTGTGTTATCAAATGAAGTGGAGGTTTATATTTGATAATGTGGCGTTTTTACAGCGGTGGGGGAATGAGAGAGCTGTGCTAGTTTTATAGGATGTTATAAACAGGGTGTGGTGGTGTGTGTGTAGGAATATTGTTTGTGCATTGGAGAGGGAAGTGTGCAGCTCCTGGTATATTCAATAGATTTAATATGTGTGTTTTTGTATTAGGGTTTGACCATTGTATGGACGACATACTGACCTTTAACTGAAATAATGTAAAAGCCAGTCAAGGCCCTGTTTCCCAAAAACATCTTAAGCTAAGATGATCTTTATTTCATTGTGTGTCTGGGCTAAAAGTAATCTTAGTCTACAGACAATCTCAATCTTAAAATGATTTGGGGACCAGCTTTTAACCTCTGATATGATGGATACTATGTAACTGTCCTTGTATCTTATGAATCCTGTATCTTTGGGATTATTTTGCCTCACAGGGGACTCTGGGGCAAAAATGTGCCGTGGGCCCCTATTGATGCTCCTATTTTGTCCACTAACTTTAATGCTCCTGTTTCCTGAAGTGAGTCTGCAGTATAAGGCTTTGCACGTCCTACCATGCTGTGTAGTACAAACAAAAAGTTAATGTCTGGAATAAGATTAGAAGTGCTTTAATTTCAATTACTTTAAAAGTGGTCATTTGAAGAACCTTGTTTGGGCTGATATGTAGCCTTGGAAGACAGAAGAAGACCGAAACAAAGTCCTTTCCACCACTTTACAAGAGAGTTTGCTTGTGGAGCTTGAGGCGTGACGTTTGTTTGATTTTGGCACGCAACAATGTTTCTGAATATATTTATTGATATGTGGATAACAGCAGTGACTGGTAAAACTGTCAAGTATGACTTTTTTTTTTGCAGAAAACTTTTCTACACGTATTTGAAAAAAGATCTTGCAAATACTTTCATTCTTTGAATCTGAGTTGATACTGTGAGAATACGAAATCACTGATGGGATGTAAAATATCAGTTATATGGGAAGCCCTGAGCTAAACCAGTTCTACTGCATCATCTTTTCTGTCCGTACGATTGTTGTTTGGGATTGCTATTACTCCTCCCAATGTACAGTTCCATCTGATTCACAGACTTCACCGGCCTAACCAGAACCGGTTGAACCCTTGTTTTTATTGTGTGCACTCTTGTCCTTTGGGAGCTGATCCTTCCCTGCAGCCAGTCTTGTTAGGAACCCCAGCTTCACCCCTCTGGAAGTCTTGTTAAGAGCTCTTGCCTCTTCCCATCTGTGGGGCCTCTGGTCCTCATGGTTTGACCTAGCCTGCCACTTTTCTGCCTCATCTCCGTTCCTATCACTCTCCTCTCTGACCTCTCTGTCAGCCGGGACCACAGGTCAGCAGTCACTGGGCTAATAGCCTTGGACCCTGCAGGGAGTGAAGAGATGAGGAGCTGCTTGCACATGAGCACAGGAGACAAGAGGGAGATGGAGCTTCTTCTTTTGTCTCTGGTTTGTGTTAGTACTTACTGTGTGCTTTACTTGGTGGCAGCAGGATGACTTTTAATGTGTTCCCCAGATGTCCCAGAGCGAGGCGAATGAAGGGAAGCGAGGGAGTGCAAACAGGAAGTGGAAAGCATCACACGGGGCCAGGGAGACATCCTCCCATTCCTCAAACGGGGCTCAGCTAATTGGCTTGGCGGGTTAAAGGCTTTTAGCACATGGAGAGGCTGGAGACCCCCCGATAACACGGACTCAGCAGACACTATAGCGTCATTACTGACGGGAAGATATGACAACCAGCCGCAGTGTCACTCAAACACTTTCACAGTCTCAGCGCAAACACCAATCATAGCTGTATAACAGTGAGGCAACGCCAATTATTTTCATGTTTGTTTTAACTGGCTCTGACTCCCCCCAGACAGTTTCCATGTCGGGCCGGCGAGCTATTCTCTTTTCCCTCTTGGTATTTTGTGAGCCATCCAGGGCTCCTAAATTAGACGCTTCAGACTGGTTTTACTGCAGCCTATCATCTCCTCTTGGCATTGTTGCAGACGTCAGGCCTTGTAGCCCCTGTTCTGCCGGGATGAGGCGATGCTTTTGGAGGATTCTCTCTCTCTCCCTCTTCAATTTCATCATTCTTTTGGTTGAGAAGCCGCAGCAGCTGTTTCAGTAGGCATTGAGTTCTGTGCCCAAAATGGACTTCCAGGATATGGTCTTCCCACCAAGAGATCTTTTTACTTCATATGACATATCCATGCAAACCCTTCCTTTGGTATTGTTCCCACTTATAATACCCCATCTGTCATGTCTGGGGCTTAGTTGCTAATTTGGAGGAGGCAGTGACTGATGAGTTGGAGGACAGGATGGGAAGGAAGGAACTCGCATACAACTGGTTCAGCACTGTGATTATACAGTAACTTGTCATAAACAACAACAATAGCAAAACAACAGTTTAGGCATATGAATAAATCTTGCTGCCTGGGTTTGCATGACTGAGGCCAGAGTCCGGCCACAGTGGAATCCGGTATGCACGGTGTGAGGCACAAAGTTAGAAGCTTAAAGGCTGAGAGGAGATAAAGAGCAGAGTGGGAGATAGGGGTAGAAACAGAGAGGTGTACAGAGGCAGAGCGGATAGATGTGGAAGGTGGAGGAGATAGAGGAGCAGAAGGAGCGTGGAATGCTGGGCAAGAGAGGGGAGATGAAGGAGCGTGAAGAGGAGGAGGAGGTGGAGGGAAGACAATGGGAGGCAGGATGCTGGCTGCTACTGTCGGTCTGTAGAAGCTCAGTAACACCTCCGTCAAGAGAGCCTTTATCTCCAGACCTCTCAGACCTGATAATGATAGCTGCTTCCTTCATACATGTGCATCTCCGCACGCATCAAACTCACAGACATGCACAGACTTAAATACTATGTGCATACACACAATGCATATTACCCACAGGCTGTCTGCAAGCACATGCTGTGTACACAAGGTCTGAAGTCGAAGCTGAAAAATCATTAACAGCCACGTGTGCTTCTTCTTATCAACCTTTCTCCTGTTCTGACTTGAGTCAATCAGTATAACAGCTTTAACCTGAACTCACCTTATTACTGGGCGTCATGAAAATAACACAAGGATTTTTCAGTTGTATATAAGCTGAGACTGCACAGCCCTCATGAGGTACAGTATGTAAAAAAAAGTTTAAATCTGTGTACGTGTTTTCTTTGGCTTCATTTAGACAAAAGGGGAAGATTTGGCCACATATTAGCATAGCAGACATGTCTACATTACACCTCTAGAATCTTGATTTTCCCACACCAGATGATGAGCAAGGTAGACCCTGCTCCAGTAGAGGGTTGTGGCAATGCACTTGAGGTTGTCTGTCTAATAGCACCATCTGTCACCTGCACATATATAACTTGCATAGATAGACTACTTTGCTCTCACTCACTATGCTCTCAGACAGATTACAGTCCTCAGAATTATGTCCAATACAGTGCCACTGCAGAAAGTAATGTTTTGTCGTGAGGCGGAAAGTTAGGGCGTGGAGGTCTGGACAGTGGATGGGCAAGTGCATGTCTGACTTTATTGCAGGAGACCAGTCATGTCTCAAACCTGCAATTCACATTCACCAGCTTATTACCATCTTCTTACCATGAAGATGATCTTTAATCATCTGTCTCAGTTGCCTATCCCTAACAATACCTTATCCATAGTTATTTTAACCATAATATCCCCTGAACCTTCCTTAACCGTGCACAGATTATACAGAGTTTTGCAGCTTTGTCCAGTATCAACATTCTCAACTGCTGGTAAGTTTGTCAGATCCTGGTTACAATAGCTAGGGACCAGATGCATGATACACTTTGTGTAAGATATCAAGTGTTGATGTTGCTAAAGCTGCTTTTTCCCCGTCGCTTTAATGTGACAGGGGAGAGATCAGCTGGGCAAGACAAGTGACTCCTTCTACAGACCACTTACTGAAGTAGTTAGAGCAGAGTGCGAAGGATTACAGAGAGATGGATGCATTTATAATACTTGAACTGGAATGCACCTACTACCTCCCAAGTTAGTTCGAAAACTAGATTGTAATTTGGTTTTAAAGTATTTGCATTTATATTGGCTTTTTATATTGGATTGCTTTTGAGTCTGCACTACATGCATGATGTGACTCAATGTAGCCTACATGCACATGAACAATGAAAGAAGTCTTTACACTAGTTTTTTTTTTTTTCTCTAATCCAAAACATCTACTCTAACGGAGAGAAACACTCGTGGTTTTGAGGGCATTTCCATTTTGATTTTGCCCTTCTAATTCTGTACTTAACACACTTGGATGAAAACTCAGCCGTAGCAACTTGCAAACTGATATTATAACAAGCTCCATATTGTGCTCCACGGGTCCCCAGCTTGTCACTTTCCAGTAGGTATGGAAAAATGAAAGCACCACTTTAGCCATTGCATCATGTGTTGACTGTCAGGATTCATGAGCACGCAGCCATTTACATAGAGAGAGAGATGTCTCCTGACATTTTATAGTGAGCGTTTCAGATTTTTAAAATTCATTCATTTATGTGTCAGCATTGGCACCCTTACTCCTACCTATGTTTTCTTAACTACATTTATGTATGAATGAATGAGGTTTTGCATGCCAAGCCCGGGGCCATAGATGGTTGGAAACTTGGCTGTGGCACCCAGCCTGGGTCAGGGAGTGACAGGGGGTGGGGATTAAGACAGCACCGAGAGGGACAATTCTGGTGGTGGTGCCGGTGGACAGCTGGCACTGCCGGCTCATTCCTCCCCTCCCTCCCTTAAATGTTGTCTCCTTCTGCTACTTGGCTAACCAAGTGCAGGAAATCCCCCGGACCGTCCCGGACGGGACTGAACCGTGGCTTTAATGAACGCTTTGGCTTAACAGAACAGCCCTTTTCCTGTTTACTGAAGGGCCAACAACAAAACTAACAGTACACCTCTCTTTCGGCCGTCCCTTCCTCCTTCTGTCTATGCCTCCTTGCCTTGAGGCTGTTCTGGCCTCTTACATGGACTGCAGTCAGTAAAAAGCTCTCCCCAGACAGACACATCAGCGTCTCTCTCAGGGATAAAGAAGACTACAAGCAGTTAGTTCTGAATTCTTAGGTTGAAAGGGCAGACACAGTTGATTTACTTAACTGTTGCATTCCTTTAGTGCTGGTATTGCGGAGTATAAGACAGACAGAACAAACAACCACAAGACTTTCAGAGAGTTAGCGAATAAGAAACAAAGAAAAAAAAAAGATCACTGTCGTGATGCAGAATGCATATTTTCATGGATTTATATTTAGTCGATCCAACCATCTCCTCCCCCCTCCTCTATTCTAACCCCAAGAAACCTAAATCACCCAGAATAAAAATAATTGGTGGTCTCGTCTCCAGTTCTGACTGGAATGAAGTCTGAATGGAAGAGCCGCAGCTCCTGGCAGGCTTCCCCGCTCCAGTCTTATCCAGAGGAAGAGAAGATTTGGCCCCAGAGCGGGTAAACATGCCGCGGTTTTAACCTCTGTCACCCAACATCCCTGACATGGCTCTATCAGAGCACAACACGCAGTTGCATTAAAAGCCACAGAGCGGATCGGGGAGCACAAAGAAACAAGGCATCCTCCATGACCCAAAATGGCTGCCAGTACATGACGTGTCAGACTTCGTTTAACCAATTTTACATGCCTGTGAAATCTGGTGGCATCACTAACTCATGTCAGGATCGCCCCCTTCATTTAGGGCTCATTGTTAACCTCATCCGAAATGTTTGTATCAGTTAAATCGCTGATGATTGTAGGAAGCGTAATACTGTTGAAAACCCATTTCCTCTTTAGCCATCAGTGCTGGGGGCCCCTTCTGCGCTCACTGCAAAATGTGGGGGTGCATGTTAAATGGCAGACCCTGTTATATGAGACGGGTGCTGGGAGTCGGGCAGTAACTCTGGGATCTCAGAGCAGATAATTCTTGAATGTGAATGTTTGCGTCAGAAGGTCACAGTCAGCCACGGTTTAAAATCTGATCGAGGAGCAGAGGATCGAGTCTCATTTTGTTTTAGTATGCACACATACAGTAAGACTATTTCTTATATTTCACTGATTTCATGGCTGAGAATGCGTTCATGGCACTTTAGCTGAAATTTTATTACATTATATGCTGTGCTTATTATTGTTTTTTTTGTTCATTTCAAGGAACATGAAACTTAAACATGTCATGAAACACATCTTGAATTTGTTTATGTGTACATAGAATATCTGTCCTCTGTTAGACAAAAAGAATTATGGGTGTGTACGAGGGCATTATTTCTACGTGTGGGGGTGGAGGGGCACACATTTCCCTCATTGTTCAAAATTCAAGTTTTTTAAGACAGAGTTTTGTCCCTCAGGTCATATAGAGGCTGCCATGAAGTCTGGAGCTTTATACTATTTCTGCTATGCATGTTTTTGTTTTGTTTTTTAAATAAAGAAATACAATGTGTGTGAAAGTAATTTGAATGTTGCACACAAATGGAAGACAAACAATGAAAACTGCTATATATTGACATAATTACAGAATGTAAGTTTGATTTCATGAAATTATAACTTCAAATATATGTATTTGATTTACAGAGTGTTACTTTTTTATTCAAGGGGAAACACTATAGTTTTTCTCAAACTTTGTGTGTGTGTGTTTTGCGTTGTTTAAATGCAGCATTATCCCATCAATTAAACCATATGATTTCCAGGGTGCAATGATAATACAGTTCTCATTCTTTGGTTAGACTTATGGAAGGCATGAAAACCAATTTGATCATAACATGTTATATTGGATTGGAACATAAATGTTTGCATAAATGCATAAACAGTTTTTTTTTTTTGCTCCAGACCTCCATTTCTCACACCAAGCCCACACACTTGGGTGTGTCAGCAGTTCAGTCAAAATGTTAACTGAATGAATGAATATGTAAAATGTACAAACAGAATGGTAATATGTTGGATTGATTAATGGATGAGTTGGATTTATGAAGCATATTTGAAGACTTTAAGAACTAATGCAGATGTATTATAACATACAATTTATGGGCTATTTAAAGAACGACATTGATGTAAGGTCATTGTTCATTGAGCCGACTTCGTCTACTTTTCATTCATAGTAAAAGAGTGAGGAGCTGAAAATAATTGCAGGTTGAGAGCTGAGGAAGCCATCATCAGAGAGTCTGGGATAGGGTGTGGAGGGCTGATGATGTGGAGGTTTTCGCACGCACACACGCACACCCCAGCTTTTCACCAGTACCACCATCAGTGTGTACTGCACTGGGAGTGGTGGTGGCACATTGGATGGAAACGGAGGGACGCTGTAGGGCTTATTACAGTGTGGCATTCAGAGAGAAGAGCCTGATGACAAGGCTGCTGAGACATTTAGAGGAGGGTTTAGGACTGAACCAGATTCAACCAGAGCCTCTGTGAAGCTTCAGTCAAACCTCTCATCACCCCACCACACTCTGCTGGGCTGCACTTTAGCTATGTGTGTGTGTGTGTGTGTGTGTGTGTGTGTGTGTGTGTGTGTGTGTGTGTGTGTGTGTGTTTGAGTATGTGTTTAAGCATTTCAACTTGTGTCTGCATATCTATCTATCTATCTATCTATCTATCTATCATGTATGTAAGTTTATGTATGGCTGTCTGTGTTTGCATGTTTGTGTTTGCATGCATGAACATGTGCATATGTGTGTGTCAGTTTCACCATTAGCCAGGCACCAGAGCAAAACAATGGATTTTCCCTCAAGGAGCTAAAACAACAGTGGATTTATATTTCCCCTCTCCCTCCCTCCCACCTCCCTCCAACATATTACTTTCATTGGACTGGAACGCTCTCTCACCGTGAAAAGGCTCTGGCAAAACCCCTCGCGTCTCCCTTGTGCAGAATGTAGCGAAACTTGGACGCCTCGCTCAGCACTAATGCTGCCACACACATCGCCAGGGGGAGTGGACCCCTCGCTGCGCTCCTCTCTTTTCCCCCGCTGATATTAAAGAACTGATGACTAAACAGCAGTAGGCCTTCTTATTGTATTAACTACCTGCGGCTGCTGTTGTTTCCATAATTTGGCTGACATTTATTCTGTGTAAAAGAAACTTTATGGCTTACGCAAGGCCAAGCATGAAAGCTGCAGTGAGGAAAAATGGCATAAATCTGTTTGCTGTATATATGTTGGCGACCGCAGGTTTTCACAAAGTATTACAGCCAGTGTTAAATTTAAAAGTGTGAACATGTAAATGTCTGCAAAACACCTACACGACTTAAATGTCAGAGGTTTATATGCGAATGAAATTGAATCCTCTAACTCTAACTTTCAGAATGTGGGGCTTTTATTTGTTAAAAAATGACAATGTACAAACACATAATTACGTTAATTCAGTCTGTCCTAAAGTAGTTGACTTGATGTTAATTCTCTTCATTTTGTGTGACCAAATAAAATAATAATAGATTGATTTACTTGGTCAGATGAGCAGTGCATTTTACGAACGACCCCTGCTGTCTGAGGTAGGGACACACAAAAAATATTGAATTTGGACGACTGGTTACAGATTGAATATTGCATTTTTTCTCACGTTTGAATGCCAGTTTGAATTTCAAATAAAAAGTGACAGCCCGAGAACCAACGCAACTGGTACTGTCAATTTTGAAACCCAAAACCTGCACAATATTGTGTTTCTGTTTGGCTGCTTTAGTGATGTTGCAATAAATGTCTGCCCAGTTATCTTCTTCAGACACATTCTCACAGGTGCAGTTTTACACTGGTTTGCATCTGCTTTCGCATGAGTTATATTGGTATTTATTTGAATTATTTATTATTTTTTGTAACAGCCTCAAATTGATTCAAACCCGACACAGACCCCCTGAGCCTGAACCAGGTAGCAAATATTAGTCAAACACACCTTCACTTCTTTAAATGAGGTGATACCAGTAGATTTAAAAATGACTCCCCTAGGGACCGTATGAGCTCATGGCTGAGCAGAACCACCCTGTGTCAGTGATTGCAAATGAAAGGCAAAGAGTCCGGTCAGACGGCGTGCATTAAGTAGCTGTTGGCCTGGTGAGGAAAAGCCCCTGGCAGCCAGGCTGTCTGGGGTTGAAGTTTCATTATCATCTCCTATCAAGTGTCTTCCATTGAGCCAGATGAATCACAGGATTACAGGGGAAACAGTGCATTGTTGTCTGAAGGCGTCAGTGCCTCTGATCCATGTCTCTGCCCCCGCCCACCTCTGCTCCCCTCTGCCCGCCCTGGTCATAAACCCAGGCAGTGCCCCCCTCTCACTCTCCTCTCTGTCTGTGTCTTCTTACCTACCTCTGGTCCTTCGGTCTCTCTCGTGACGTCTGCACCCTCCTGGAATGACCGAACCTTCCTGATGGATCAGGGGCTGCAGCGCCACATTGACGCACACTGGACTGAGCTCGGTGCCGACGGCGAAGCTTTAATTAAAGGCATAAATCAGCAGAATATATCTATCAAGATTCGAAATGTTCAGATATCTGCAAGACTGGGCTTTATTACTGCACACGTGTGGCATACAGTTACAGCACATTTACTGTAAAACACAAGTATATGCATGTGTAATGTAAAACTGCTTTAACTGATATCTTGAAAAGTACAACAAGCTGAAGACAAAGTAATGACATATTATCATCTTATTTAGTTTATATGAGAAACAAGCTTGCAAAGATATTTGCCATTTGACACATCCAACAGACATGGAGCAACATCGGCATTCATTTGAAATTGTGTTTCCGGCCACTGGATGACTGTAAGTCCAGTATGCACTCTCGTTTTAGGTCTGTTTTTATGCCAGCCTCTGAAAGAAATATTGGCTCTTTAGCTCCTAAATGCTCAACTAGGGAGTTGTTATATCTGTCTGCAGCTGCCTACGGCTGCTGAAAATGAGGTTGCTGAGAGTGACGTCCACAAGCTGGAAAACCAAAAACAGAGCTGAAAGAGGCTAAAAAGGAACCTGCAGAGTTCAACAGTTTTCACATTACAAAGTCATTTGATCTACTGCTGTCTAAAAAATGTTGATCAGTGCAGCTTTAAATTGAAGATAAATTGTGAGAATTTCAAACATTTGAGATCTGATCTTCAGATCATCAGAGGGATTAAAACAATCTAAGGAAGAATTTTGTAAAATCATGTATACACTAACAATCTGTCTGCCTGCATGTATGGGTGTGCGTAAGACCCCGAGCATAAAGCACCAGCTTGTCAAAGGAGAGCGGTAAATGGAGGAGCTCTGTTTCATGAACTGTGACTGAACTTGTTTGAAACGGGTAGAAATGTTAGACAAATACGGTGTCTGAAAACCTCAGAAACGTCGTTCTTCTGCCCCTGCCTCAAGCCTCTCCCCAACCCTCCGCCTCCCACCCCTCCTCCGCCCACAGCCCTTCATCCTCTGCCAGTCCACTGCCTGACATTTTCCAAGGCTGCCAGGACAGGGGCCTGCATGTAAGAGAAAGAGAGAGAGACATACAAACAGAAAGAGAGAGGGGCCCCTTAAACTAGATTTACAGTATGTTGGAGCTTTTTTCCTCTTCCTGAGCTTTTCCACATTGCACAGTTCAGAAAGGTCATCAGTGGGCGCCTCGCTTTCCCCTGCTTCATCTTTTTTGGTAGTTTGCTTTTCCTTTTTTCTGGTCAGTCCAACAATAAAAGCCCTTCAGTTTTAGGCACTAAATGGAAAGATATGAAGTTTCCTGTTGCATCTGTATGCATCTTAAAAATTTTAGCACCGAGCCTTGAATTATACTTTAAAAATCTGAATCAGCCAAAAACAACTTTTATGCTCCCTATTGTTAACTTAAAGTAAAAATGTTTGATTTTTTTTTTATCACAGTTCAACACAACAATTAAATATGGATAGTTGAGATTTTTGCAGTATATTAGCCAGCTGGTCCAGAGCAGATAGCGTCAGTGACAGTCTTGACAGCGCCGTGTGAAGAAACCAGACACATAAATAGAGTAAATCACCCTTGTTGTTGTGATTATGGTTAGTTAGTCTACTGTAGTGGTGGAAAGGCCCTCTTTCCCTACACCTCCTCACCCTACAGCGACATGAATAACCCTCTGTCTCTCCTGCCTTCTCGTCCTCTCCCACACACATAGCCCTCTGACAAAGACGCCCATTTTATGTGCCATGTTTGATTTGATAAGTGGCAAACCTGAGTGACGGGACGCCTTTGTGAGTCGGAGAGGAAAAAAAATTCCCTGCTCTATTGGCAGAGGACAATTATGACTAAGGGACTTCTGTGATGTTTGCAGTGAGAATGAAGTGTGTGTATGAGTGCCTGTGGGAGAGAGAGAGAGTAAAATTGAGATAATAACCCTGCTTATGGTCTCGCATTCAATTATGAGACAAAGGTGTGCCTTTGCCAGGGATGGGGCTGAGCGTGGTGCCGCCTGAGGCTTCTCACGGAGCTAGATGGTGTGTAATGGACTTGAACTGTTGGCGTTTGAACTATTTAGAGCGATGAGGGTTCACACAGAAAGGTACACAGTGATTACAAAACCTCAAATCATGTTGGACAATCCTTGCAACCTCTCCCTGGCACAGTGATTGTTCAGTCAGTGTAGTAAAAGCAGCACTCGATATACAAAGAGGGGATGTGTCTTCTCAAAACAAAACCCCACGAACAAAAATATAAAGAAATGATGAAACTGTGCTACGATCTCACCTTTTACATAAGATAAGACATACCTTTATTCGTGCCACAGTGGGGAAATTCCCAATGCAGTGTACATGCAGTTGTGAAATAGTTAGTTACTTTGTTATAAAATCCTCCATCAGTAGAGAACGTCCATTGTATGGGAACTGGTCCTGGATCAGAGTGCTTACCAGCATTAATGCCTCTGTCCTGCTTTTTATTTGATTTGGAGAAGTATAGACAACTCCTAACTCTGTTAAGTATGTTAAACTCATCTGTTTGTTGTCATTCTCAAATCCTTTTCTCTTATAAAACATACAGATCAAAAATATGAACATGAAGCACGCTTTCCATGTACCATGAATTGCAATGATCTGGACTAAAGTCCTTCATACTTTGCAACAACTTCCATGTTGCTTGGCCATGGATATTTTTCTAATAAACATCTGAATGGTTTTATGTTACATTGAAAAACAGTTTAGTACATTTCTGATTCAACCATACCATAACCATACAGGTACTAACATAGAACTGTAGTTTCTTATTTACACATCTTCTACCACAAGTGTGTGATGAAGCCATCTTTCTGCATTGAGTGTGCAGCTTGAGCCTCAGCCTGGAGCTACATATTCAATGATATCATAGCATGATATCGTAAATATAGGCATAAATGTTATCATAAATGTTGAAATCCTTTAACAGGGTTACTGATTTAAAACAAGTCAGTAAAAATTGACAGTAAAAAGTCAGCTGGAGAGTTTTCAAGCAGCAGCAGAGTTCACATTAATTTGGCTTGCTACAACATCTTAAATCTGCTAGTCGCACACATAATTTCAGCCATCAAAGATGACAGAGTTATTTCAGGAAGCAAAGATCCCAGCCGGCGGATAGAAATGGGAAGCCTGCTCTTGTTTTCTTCCATGTCACATTGAAGACATATTGTTTCAAAAATTGCTGTGCAAACACAGGAAACATAATCATTTTTCTGATGGATTGCTGCTATAAATATTATCAAAGATCCTTTCCACCATGAATTGCAATGATCTGGACTAAAGTCCTTCATAATGAGCTACTTCTGGTTTCCTAAATTCAACAAAATGTGCATATCTGACAAAAAGCCAGTGTTTTCCATTCATAAATTTCTGACCAGTCATATTACATGTCTTCTGAACCAACCATTTTTTGCCCGGTAACATTTCCAAAGAGAAATGTTTTCCCACAGTGAATGCAAGTGGATCATGTCAAGCCCACTTAGACACCAAATACTGTTCGATCATTAGTCCCGTTCCAAATAAGAGACTCAGAGCTCATAAACTGTAGCTGTTTCATGTTACAGGAAGAATTTTTTATTTTTCAAGGAAAGAAATCATAAAAGGTCATACGTTCTGCCACATAAGTCTAGTAATGCTCTGTGTAGGACCCGTTCTGAGAGAAAAACAACAAGGAAAAATCAATTTCCCTGTCACATAGCTTGACCCAAATCGGTTTAAAGTGAGTTACATGATCCACAAGGCCTTCCGGTTTCCTTCTTCAAACAGAGAGACCTACATGGTGGTGGCAGAGAAAAAGAGAGAGCGAGCGAAGAAGGAGGCCCCTTAAGAGCCTCAGTCAAGTAAATACTTTGTCTCCGAGTAAGCCATTATGGAAAAGGAAGTGTTTTGTCAATTTAAAACCTAATTTCCTGTGACAGAGAAGGCCACCACAAATGGAAATTCTTGGCATTTTACTCTATGAGAGTATTTACTGTATGGGCAAATAATGCATGTAAAATACACACTGCCAACGTTATCTGTCAAGAACAGTTAAGTAAAGTCAAACCAAACACAGTACATCACTCCTACATGCAGCATGTCTCTATGTCCTTACAGCTATGAACATAATATGTCAATGGAAATTTACAAAAAAAACCCTCTATTTAGGCTAAAACATCATATCATCATAGTAAACATATAGTAAACATGTAAAAAAAAAACCAGTCCGTTAGGTTATTTTTGATTCACATATAGAGACTCTTACACGTACGTACACTCTTATCATCATCAATCTAAGAAGTTCAACACATTACATGAGTTGAAATATGAATATGTTGGAATTTGCCTTGATGCTTTCTGCACTTTCAAGATCTGAGTTCTCTGAGTTTATCACCAAATGTTGCATTCTGTATGTTTGGAAGGAATGATTAGTAGAATTTAAAGGTGGGAGGACCCTTTGGTTATGGCCATCACTTGAAATCATTTATTCTTCTGAGAGGCTGGATTTTTGTCTGTCAGGTGGTATGGAACTCATGGTACTAACATACCCATAATCCTCAGCCACTGTTGCTACTGAGACCAAGCCTGTCAGTGCCAACAGCTCCTTTATGAGGACAGCTCAGTCTACACAAATGTTCCTGGCATGTCAAATCATCAAATGTCATGTCATCAAATTTGGTAAAATTGCTAAAAATAAAATAAAATAAAATAAAATGTGTGAATCACAGATTTAGTCTAGTGTTGCTGTGTTGCTTAATTTTTCTTGGGAAAAGTATCAAGTATTATTGTTTTGTGCTAGTTTACAGATATCTATTCAGTCGGTTTCTCAGGCAGCTCGTTGTCCTTTTCCCTTCTTATCTTAAATGTGTGCATGTAGATGTCGCTGTAAGGAGGTTTGTCTACTGTCTTTGGGCGTGGCTGTTGCTCAGGTGGTACAGTGGTTGCTCACCAATTGGAAGGTTGGTAACTCAATCCCTGGCCCCTGCAGTATATGTCAAAGTGTCCCTGGGCAAGATACTGAAGCCCAAACTGCCCCTGATAGCTGTTCCATCAACATGAAACTGAACGTCGCTTTGGATAAAAGCATCTGCTAAATGAAATAGCAAAATAGCTTTTTATTCAGTATGCCCAACTTTGTTCTTTTGCTATGCATAGCTTGCATTGAAGTTCACATTTTGTGCACCGCATGATCAATATTATGCGTGTGTTCAGTGTTAAAATATGATTTTTATTTATTTATTTATTTTAAAAAGAGCTGCAGCTGGTGAGTAAGAAAATGTTTTTTTCCAACATACTGAGGTGAGCATTAGTCAATACTGAACTTTATTATCAAAATAGTATGTGTTTTATTTTATGGATTTCTGTATGAATGTGCTGGCACACAGAAATATATGTGGTCAATCTGAGTCTGGAGGTCCTGCTGAGGGATGTTTTTATTTCATATATCCAAAGGGGAAAATAAACACCCAGCTGTCATATAACACAATACACACATGCACTCTGGCCTGTTGCTGCCTTGAATCACAGTTGTGCCTGGACCTGGATTCACATTCTCTCCGGACAGCTGGAATAGATTTTCATTCATTGTTTTGTTTTCTTTCGAGTTACTAATTTCGTCAACAATATGCACAATGAGTAACACGAGTCAGATTGGTACCACACCTACCTCCAGCCTCCCTCTCTCACTTCGAGCTGGACTGTAGATTTATGATGACTGATGGCCTCTGCTACACCTCTGTCAGCTGCCCCGTGCTCCGCTGCAACCACACATGGCGGGGGTGGAACATGCCACACATGCACGCTTGTGTTGATGCGATGCTGACCAAACGAGCCTCCACTGTAAAGCATGCTCACTGCAACGCCCAGGAACACACACACATACATGCACACACGCGGATCCCAAGGCGCCTTTTTGGCTCCTTATGGACTCCAACTACTCTAGGCTTTATTTACTAACTGAAGAGGTAATGAAGGAAAATCACACAAAACCAGAGGTAGTGATGACGGAGGAAGAAAAAGGGAGGAGGCGCCATGAGGGGATGAGTAGAGAGATTTACTAATCCAGCTGAGGGGAAATGGGACTGTAATTTGTTCCTGTGAAACGTGAAATAAAATAGTTCCTCCTTCTGCTTGATCCCATTGAGGCTTTTTGTTAGCGGATATGTGGGATTGAGTGTTTGTTTGTTTGTGCGGGTGGGAGGGTGTGGCATGCGAGGAGACCACGAGGAAGCAGAGGTCCAGTGAAGTTCTTGGGGGCGGCGGTGAGGACTGTGGAATCAGGGAGGTTAGTAGCTGTATTTGGGATGCACGCCCAGAGCACAGCAGTGCGTCATCAGCGTTTTACTGGACCCTCTCCACCAGCACCGTTAAGAACAAAGGCAACAACCAAACACACTGATGAATCACAAATGTCCAGGCAGGGCTCCAAAAAGCCTTCCTGGCCACAGAGGCAGAGAATCAGGAACACACACACACACACCACTGATGACCGCAGCCGGTCCGCCGAGGAGGAAGGGAAGACAGAGGGAGGAGAGAGAGTTCCTCCGAGTAGGGAAATGAGGATTTGTGGGAGGCTGTTGTGCTCATCCGCATGCCTGACAAGCGTGTGTGGGATGGACGGGGAGGAAGCCCGAACACACAGGCGGATGGGAGAACTCCAGAGAACTCGAGAGAGGACTGAAGTGTTTCTATGCCATTTGCTATCAATGCACTGACTCATTCATCTTCATAGGCCCAGGCCTCCACGCTCACCGCAGGAACCATGGAAAACAAAGACTTGCCTTTTTATGATGGAAAATTCAGTTTAATGTGGATAACACTTTTCTATTTCAGCCATTGTTTGAGTGAAAAGCGGGGTCATTTCACCGCTGCAGCCAGACATTTTGAAAGTATACATAGTTTATATAAATTCGTACAGTGCTCACTTGGGTTCAGTTTCAGCACTCTGTGGTTTTTGGACACAGGAAACATCAAATTCCATCAAACAGTGTTAAGGCTACTTCAGCGCTCTCACTTAAGAGTCTGTGAGAACAGAATACAGTGTTTGTGACGTACTGTACAAAAGAAGTCACGTGAGAAAACCCACATGTGCATTGAAAGCACATGTGATGGTTTTCATACATGAAATATGGAATATCCCATTTCCCTCATGAAAATTTCATTTTCCCCTGTGTGGTGTTGCGCAGAGAAATATTTTTTTTTACTTTTAATTTTCATTTTTGCCAAAATGCATCCACAATTGTGTTTGATGCATTGCCTTCCTCATCAGAATCTGAATAAGAATGGGGTTTGTTGTCAAGTGTTTTTAAATATGAGGAATTTATCTTGGTGTATTTGTGCACGAAAGTATACACTGTAGGTGAAGAGAAAAAGAAAAAGAAAAAAGGAGGTACTGCAAGTCAAAAAATATAAAATTAAAATATAAATATACATAAAATCTGGAACTAAATATATGCTGTATATACCTAGTCATATATATATACATATATATATATATATGTACACACACATGTGTTCTGCTGAGGCCACATGTATATATATATATATATATATATATATATATATATATATATATATATATATATATATATATACACACACACACACACACACACACACACATATATATATACATATATATATACATATATATATAAAACTTGTTGCAATATTTGGAAAGAATTTTTTTTGAATATTTTAAAATATCATTTGCATTATTTGTTTGCCATCTAACACTTTTGCTGGGACGTAGCTACATTTCCTTACACCAATTGTCCATCAGTAGAATAGCGTGAAACCGGCAGCAGGAGCATGTGTCGCATCACCAGCATTCTTGCGTACATTCATGTGCGTCCTCGTGCTCTCTTGTGGTCTTTTGGTGTCCACTGACCTTTAGCTTTTGTTAAAGCGACCACAGTTAGGATTGTAGACTACGAAACACCCACTGGCAAAACTGGTTGCCAGTCTAATGTTTGTGCCTGGTTTTCCCACAAACAAACATTACCAAAGAAACAGCTGTAAAACGATGATTACTTTTTTCTGATGGTCACCGAGACTCTGTCAAATAACTCCTTGTATTCCAGCTGTATGCATAAAAATGAAAAAGTCTTGACAAGCTGTATCGTCAACTTTTTTCCAGGTCATTCGAGCAGTAACTCAGTGACACAGCCTGAGATTGACTCTAATGCTCTGTGGGTCCAAAAATGTGGAAATCCAAGGAGGCCTGGAAAAAACATGGTAATGAATGTGAATTTAAGGAACATAACATGATGTGTGGGGTGTCATCTTGGAGCACAGTAGTTGTTTTAATACATCAAGGTAGGTTTTGTCCCACTGTATTTCTATTGGTCTCAGGTCTTTCTGTCAATAAGTAGTAATAGTTGAGTCAGTACATTCTCACAGTCAGCTCTGGTCACATGGTGGATGGTGGAGAGTGTGAACTGTGAAGTGCATTACACTTGATTCTTGGGGCATTATTGCTGCGCTTTTTAAAATAAAATTATTTATATCAATATGGTTTTTCTACATGTCTATTTTGGATTAGGCCCCAAATTTTGGATCCATGAAGACTTCTAGTGTGCTTGTTGGTTGATCACCAGCCAAAAACACCTGTTTGGATCATTCCACAGGTAAACAGGTTCATTGGTAACAGGTGATTGGATCATGATTGGGTCAGAAAGGCTCATCCTGGAAAGACTCAGTCGTTCACAAGCGAGGACGGAGAGAGGTTCACCACTTTATCAAACACAGGATTGTATAAAGGAGATTATTACATGGGCTCAGGAACACTTTGTAAAACCATTGTCAGTAAACACAGTTTGTCTGCAAATGATTGCATTCTGTTTTATGTTTTACACAGCAGTACACAGTACATTGAGTGTATAAATTACTGCAAATGATATCAGCAGAGTGAATGTTTCATGAGCATGCGGTAGTCTTTGTAATTGCGTGCACTTCTCTTTACTGCCTTTTCAGGGCCTATACCGGCTCATATGCTAGACATTATCCCTTCCCTTTAGCCTTATAAACACAGCTTCCGCAGCAAAGGCGAGCCCAGGAATGACAAGACAGGCAATTTACTTATTTTACAAATTGGTTGGGGCTGCTGTGATCTCACAGCTACTGTGTCCAATTAATGCTGTGTTCTGCTGAGGCCGACGGGGACTGAAATAATGGCCCTAAGGTATGCCCTGGCTCTGCATCTTCATTCCCAACAAACAGTCTCTCTCTCTCTCTCACACACACACACACACACACACACACACACACACACACACACAAACATACAGGCACGCAGACATACACCACATGCGCCCTCGCCACCGCGACCCGGCAGTTTGGCACCAGTGTCCGCTGGTGGGAGGAGAAAAAGAGGAGAGGGGCTCAGCATAAGTGGAGTTGTTCTAACACAGTGCCTCTCTCTCTCTCTCTCTCTTTCTATGTTTCTGTCTGTCTCTATATTGTTCTGTCACTCCCGGTTCTCCCATTTGTCCCCGTGGAATTGAGGGGGAACTGAAGCTTATTCGTCTGCTCAGTTACTCTGTGCTACTTATAGAGCGAGTCCTATAGTGATGAGGAAGTTTGTGGTGGTAAACACTCGTCTCGCTCCAGTCTCAGAGACGTCAGCGTGGCTTGAAAGCCACTCCGAAATGCAGGGAATTATAGCCCTGTGTGTCAGTCACTCAACCCGGCTGGTGACTCGTACCATTGTCTCTACTTTTTTTTGGCATTGGTTAGTTTGTGTGTGTGTATGTGTGTGTGTGTGTGTGTTTGTGGTGACTTCATTTCATGTGATTTTCTTAAATGTGTGTCTTTGCTGCTGCATGCATTTGATCCCGTGTGTGTTTACTGTTTGTGGTGAAGTGAGTGTTTGTGTGTATGTGTATGTGTGTAATACTATGTGTGTGTTTGTGTGAGGGACCAACTCCTAAAAGGCTTCTGTTTTATGTTTAAGTTTCCATTGCCTGTTTCCCGATCTTGTAAATGAAGTTCATTCACAAAAAAGGGCATTGTTAAAGCACATCCTATTTTCCCCCCGCAAACACTTAAAGAGGCAAATTTGCCACGAGTACACAAACAGCTTCTGTCATTTTGATAGACGTTCATCCAACCCGAAACACAGAGCTGGCTGACATCTGTGCACACTTAAATTGGCCGTCCTACCAGGTGTGAGGGATAACAGCAGTCCTGAGATTTACCGGATAGATTGTGCCACTGAAAGACACGACTCACCATCTGTGTGCGACTCGCTGCCCAGCCTTTCACATCATGTGTTTGTTGCCTGTGTACAGGCCAAAGCAAACGCAATGTTCTGATAGCGTCTTGATTTTCTAAGGCAAAGAAGTCCAGAGCCTGTGGCTAACAAGACCATTCCTTGAGCCAAAGACTTATTAAACTTGTGTTATTAAATATATCCCAGTGCAGATTCAGTCTTCGTCTTTTTGTTTCCCTCTAAGTAAAATAAATGGGGAGGTAGAATTGAAACAGACAACATCCATCGTTTGTGTTGGGGTTGAACAAACAGGAGATAAGGTCTCAGAGCTACAAATGGGTTTGTACATGTTCAATTCCACCACATTTGTCAGGACACTTTCAGTCCTCAGCTGTATGCTCAACTAAACTGTGCAGCAGTGTTCATGCAAGGTGATGTGTTCATTTTGTATGCCAATGACTGTGTGATTCTTACTGACAATAAATAATAGAAGTGGTTCAAGTCAGCATGATCCAGATGGATTGTTGTAACATAAATCTTTGTCATTTGATCAGACCATTGTTATTTGGATAGAAGAAATGAATAATTCAGAGGACCATTAAAAGGGTCTTGACATTGGAGGTCCGGGGTGAGGTTAGATTATCAGGGGCCTAAAGCCTCCATGTTCAGTGATTCCAAAAAAGTTGAGCTGGTGTGTAAAACATAAGTAAAAACAGTGCAATCATTTGCAAATGAATTGTTTTTACTGTCAATGGTTTAAGTATTCCTGAGCCCATGTAGTAATCTCCTTCATACAACCATGTGTTTGACAAAGTGTTGAACCTCTCTCCATCCCTGCTTGTGAACGAGTCTTTGAGCAATTTGATTCAGTGCAATTTTTATATATATATATATATTTATCATGTACTATTAGTACACAAGTATAAGACTAAGAGCCTACATCTATGCAAGCGGCTTTGTGAGGCTTTAAGTGGTAGTAGTGCTTTGAGTTAAATGCTACCATCAGCATGCTAACATGCTCACAATGACAATGATAACATGCAGATTCAAAGCAGGTATAATGTTTGTCATGTTCACCATCTTAATTCATACACAGCTGAGGCAGCAGGTATTACTACTTGAGAAAGTGAAATTTAGACCTGATGATGGCGCTAGTTGAAAACTCACCACAGTTCATCGTGAGGGGGATGAAACCAAATATCAAACATTAAATATAAAACAAATGTGCTTTTGCCCCCTTCATTCTTACAGTATCCCTCCACATAACTGCAGAGACTGCTTTCTTATGAATGAAGTGTGATAACAGCATTACGGAGAGGGTGATAGACAGAGGAGGTACCACAGAGGAGACAGGACAGGGGGGCTGATGGTGGACGTTATCATGAGGAACAGAGTGTTGTCTGATGATAAGACCATATGCCTAATGCCATAACAAATGTTCTGGCTACCGCAATCTTTCATTTCATAAGAGGGCCTGTGTAGGACAGGAAGTGTGCGTCTCTTTTGGGTGATGCTGTGCACTATTAAAAGCCTGTGCAGTTGTCAGGCCGTGGATCACGCTCCTGCTGATAGGCTGCTGCTTATTCCTCGGGCCAGGACAAACCAAGGCTTGGGTCGGCTAATGTAAAACATTAGCAATATCCTGAGTCAACAGTCCCCCGCTCTGGTTGTTTGGATATCACATTTCCCTGGCAACTGGATTTATTGTCAAGGGTACACTGGATCCCGGTGGAAGGTAAAAGCAGCACACTTCCTTGCTAATTGGTTAACTGAGAGAGACCACCACTGGAGCCTGAATGTTAATTTGACACGTAAGTAAATAGAGTTGCAGGGAAGCTAAGAAGGCCAGGATGTTACTGTTTGGACAATGGAGGTGGTGCCATGACCAAGAAAAGTAACAGGCATCGACCCATGCTGATCACTTGTTCCTGTAATGCTGAAAATTTCCCATTTATCTTTCCAGGTTACAGAAGCAAAGAACAACATTTGGCTGTTTGCATGCTCGAGGCTTAAACAAGACTCTGGCAGCTGCGCCCACTGACTCATTTGGAGCAATATTCTAGCAATAGACAACTCGAGCCAAGAACTTCACAAGACATGAATGCAGAGCGTAATGCTGCCGCTGAGTTTCCAGTGAGCAGGGAGGGTGGTGATGGTTGGGGATATTTTCATTAGCGATGGGGTTGGAGGAAGTGAGGGAGTTGGAGAAAATGGGATTGGGTTTACAAGGTTCAGTTGTTTATCCAACAATTTTTCTTGCGCCTTGGTGAGCCATCTACCGCATTAGCTCGTGATGTGATACATTTTGTGTGAAGATTTTTGGAAAGTGTATCCCAAACTCATTACTTGTAATCAGAGGCACCTATTTGAGTTGTGCAGGCCAATCCAAGAAAAGCAGCACGAACCATTTATTTTTGGATTAAATGCATTTTCATTCTAAATTTGAATTCAGAGGCAATTATGATCAGATTTCTCCTTTAATGGAAGTTAAACATTCAAATTACATTTCACACTGGCGCTTTCGTACTACTGAGATTTTGCAAGTGTTTCTCCCTTGATAACATCATCAGGCTGAATTTCCAAATTTCCACCATATTGGTAGGAGTTGCAGTGACCTTAATTGCCTGAAAATCTGGCTGTTGGATGGTCAGATAGATTTCAAGCATTTAAGAAATTTCAGTCAGCTGTCTTGAAGTTTGAGCAAATCAAATCAAATGATCATTTTAAAATATAAAGGTTTTTTTTTGACTGTTGTCTTGACTGAGACTATGCTGAAATGAAACTGAGGTTTGTTGCAGAACAAACCGAGCATATTGTTTGTATATTCCCAGCTGTCTGCAGATCCATATTCATCGGGTCTGTTTTTCTTCATTTCTTCTGCTCAAAGTAAGTGTATGAAGTATCACTGGCTTTCTCTTGAGAAAGAAAAGATGGTGTAATTATATCACTTACACTTTCGCTTTGTACTCCCTGGCATCTGTGGGAATCTGATGGTGTATGTCACTGTGTAACTGTGGTGCCTTTCTTTATTCTGTGATATTCTGCTGTGAAAAACCCTTGTGTGCTGCATAATCTTGTCCTCTGACAGTAAAATGCTGTGAAATCACAAACATCTCATGCAGGTACATGCTGTGTTCCCCCCTTTGTCTTCAGAGACCAAGGATAATCTGTCTGATCTGCTGGCTGTCCAGGTCACTTGGCAGTTAGTTATGACTGCTGGCTGGAGTCCTGACAAATGGGATATCTAGATATTATCCAAACCACCAAAAAATCCCTTGATATTTGCATCAATAAAGAAAAACAGCTGCTCTGCACTTAATGCTTAACTTGAGGGAATATAATTATTTATGTTTCTCAACAAGCTTGTACTTCCAATATTTTTTCCTTCCTATTTCTATCCAGTAATGTCAAAAATGTCATTTCTTAATCCCGGAGCAGTAAATTTTAATTTGTTCCCGAGTCCAACCGGGACAAACTCAATAAATCTAATTCAAAGTGGTACAAAATTCTGCATCTAATTAGGATGAGTGCCTTTACTTCTTACTGTATTTTGTGCAGTAGACTATCCTGAGTGCATTAATCCCCATTCTGCACATTGCATCTGTAAAGGCAGTCTGACAGCAGTGAACACACTGCGTGACTGAGTCCACTCAGCACTGACACAGCATCCGAGTGATGGAAAAGACAAGTAAGTGGACGGGCGCCGTAAACAACAAAAAGCAGTGGCTTCAATCAGAAGCCATTTATTTTTCGACCGCTGCACTGTGTTTATTTCATTTCCTGTCTCACTTTGTCTTCGCAGTGGGAATAATGGACTGGGTAATAAGAAGGGACTAGGATGATGGGAGATTCTGGCCCCTGCCTCTGTAATGAGACTGTGGGATCTGGTCTGGAGGCGAGGGAGAGAGGTATGCCAAATGCTGGAAGAACCACAACCATGGGGATAATGAGAACTGTTGAATGCTGGTGTTAGCTTGTTATTGTTACACAAATGGAAAAAATGAAGATTGATAGCATCCTCAAGTTACAGTGTTGTGTACTTGAGAATGAAAATGTAAATGTCTCTTTCACATTTGACATTGAAGTGTGCGTGAGCAAGGATTCAGAGGGGAAACCCAGAAAGAAAGAAAATCCTTATCTGAACCTATCATGCAAGTCTGACTTTTTATAAGAAAGCTTGTCATGTGTTAGAGCACATGTGGTAAATAGATGCAAAGCACACAAACTCACATGCAGACGTGGACTCATTTCCAGACAGGACTATTTATCATCATGAAAACAATGAATGAACTCAGCAATTCACAGAATTATATTTATGAATGGAGGCTGAGAATTGGAGGACTGTGAAATGGATTTTTCATTTAATTTACTTAAATAGCTGTCTGCCATGAGAGCTTTATTAAAGCGTCATTTCTCCATGCCCATGCAAAACATTTCACATGGCACAGTGACTCTTTGTCCAGCAAACAAGGCAGGAAAAATGGATCTTTTCCACAACTTGAAGTCACTTGCCCCCCTAATAAATCAACTTTCTTCCTAGTGGGGACCTGTGGCCTTGCAGTGCTGTATCCTGTTACACTGCTTGTTATTGTATAAACAGACTTTTTTCTTTTCTTTTTTCAAAAAAGCGCATGCTTGCATTTCTCCTGAGGCAACCATTTTCATCAAAAAACCACGGTGTTTGGATGTACAGGTTATAAATGTATAGGTTTCTCAAACTCCCCCTGTGCAATTACAGTGGTATGGTGATGTGACCTTGAGTTGCCTGGCCATGGATAATGTGAATCCTTAAGCCATGTGTGTGTGTGTGTATACAAATAAGAGATCTCCACATGGAGACAAAAGTGGCCCCAAATTGTCTCCATGTGGGTCTGATTAACACAAGTAAGAGGGGAAAAGCAAAGACCCAGTGTCCCGTGCCAAGTGTCCCACAGTGGGTCCCCACCCAGCCACCACAGGCCTCAGGGAGCAGGCAAGAGTGTCTCTTCACGCCAAGGGCAGGAAATTTGCAGCAATCCAGAGCGTTCATAGATTATTTATATATAGGTTGACTATGACATCCTAATCAAGTCCCAAATCAAGACTAACAATTCCAATGTCAAGTCCAAAAAGACCAACTAAGTTAAGTCTAACAAGTCAGGATTAAGTCAGTTTTAAGTCAAAACTAACAAGTTCTGAGTTAAGATCAACAACTCCCACATAAGTCCAAAGTCCAGACCAGCAATTCCTAAGTTAAGTCCTAAGTCTACACCAAGTCCCAAGTTAAGGCCAACATGTACCAAATTAAGTCTCAAATCAAGAATAAGAAGTAAGATTTTTGACTGTAAGTAATGGAGAGATAAGGCATTTTGCCTTGACGGCTGCTCAGCAACAGACTCTCATTCAGCAAGCTAACCCACATGGTACACATAATATGAGCAGAAGAATGAGTGAGAGTGCTGGCAGAGGGGCAGTGGGTGAAAACATCATGTAGATCCAGAATATATAGAATAATTCACAATTCTGGTGAATCAAGGTTGTATTTTCCCTGAAGCAGAGTTGGTGATTGTTGGCAGAGTGGAAAGATAGTTTTGATGAGTTTTTTTTGTTTTGTTTCTCCTCTCTGACACTCTTTTTGAGTTTGTGTGACTTAAGATGAGTCAACAAAGCAATTAATGTTAAGCTCATCTTAGTTTGCTGAAAGAGAGAAAGCAGAAAGTGTGCAGTTGTACTTTTCTGTTTAATAAGGACAGTCAGTGTAAGAATTTTGAATTGTAAAAAACACTTTATTTCTCGAACTAAGGCGTGCCTATGGAAATGTAAATACACGCATATCATGCAACTCATTGTACTCTTACTCACATTTAAATGTGAATTGTCTGCAATTAACTCCACCTGGGGTATTAAGGAAATATGTTTGCACACTTCGCTGTAATTTTGTAATTTCTTCCTTCTAAACATGTGTGTTAAACACGTGAAATATTTCCAAATTAGAAGTACATAATACATGCACAGCTGAGATAATGAGGTTTCAACTTGGCACAACCAGATTTTGACATCATTATAGTAGTTTTGTGAATACATCCAGACATACAATATATGGCTGTACTTCCAGGTTTGCATATCATGGAATAGTGGACTTAAGGTCTGTGCTCTCCAAGTGGCCTTCGAGTTGAATTGAGCTTGAATTGAATATTGGAGGCCAAGTGAACTCACAAGCCATTGGTCCCAAACATGAGTTGCAGATCAGATTTATGACCGACTTGAGTCCATGCCATGTGACTGGAGTCCGCACCATTCCTGCAGTCATATTCTGTTTGCTTCTTGCAGACGCTGAGCTCACAAACAAATCCTCATATCCCACAAAGCCTCGCGCTATGTTCACATAACCTATTCAGTAGCTTAAATAGTCTGACAAGTAGCCAGCACAACTGAAATATCAGCACATGGTTTAATCCTGTGAGAATTCGAGCGACTTCAACTAATCCTTTTGTGTTTGTGGGGAAAAGCTGAGCCTGGCCGTAGCGTGACAGCACCACTGGAGATACGCCGATATCTCTAGATTTGTCTTTCTTTTTTTTTCTGTCGGAGGATGTTGGTGTCTTGAACATGCAATCGCATTCCAGAGCAGGAGTAGACACATTTGTTCTAGTTTGTATTTTCATCTACATTCACAGACATCTGGCCGCGGCATCTCATTGATAAAAATGTTTCTGTCTGTCAGTTTTATGTCGCCTTCGTGATTCTGATCCTCAGAGGATCCAAGGAAGAGGAAGGGACAGAGGGAACAAAAGTGGTGGCGGTGGTGGGATTGATATGAAGACGAAGACAGTGAAGGAAGGAAAAAAGAATGGATGAAGGCCACATGTTTTGACAAATACTGTGTGCTGGTGTGTGTCATACCAGATACAATCAGCGCTTGAGCCTCTGCCAAGTTGCTGTTTCGTGTAGATAGTAAATCAGTGCCGTATGAGACTCACAAGATTAGAAGAACAAACATCCCATAAATTCCAGATCTGTATGACAACATGTGCGTTGAGAAAAGGAAAGAAAAAATAACAGCTCGTTACACTGAGGCCTCTCTTCCTTTACTTGTAATCTCCAAATCGGAAATCAGGAGGGATTGGAACAAATGGTAAACGCAGACTAATAATTTGCATAAGTCAAGCACGACCTTGGGTGAAAGAGAAGGCTAAAAGAAACACAGTAGGAGGAAATTTTTTTTTAAAAAGTATGAAGCCATGTGAGGAGAGGGTGGCTGGAGGTGGTTTCCAGGGAAATGAGGCCATATCTGATTCTCTCTGCTGACAAACATGCTGCCAGGTTGAGGCCTGTTCTTAGGCAAGACCCACAGAAGCCACATCTCTCTCCCCGTTGTTATTGGAGGGTTTTCTTGGCAGTGTTCAGGCACAGGATGCAGGCCATTTGCTGCAGGAAAGTATAACCACATTGTCTGAGCTCGGACGGCCTAATTACCCCACAACAAACAAAGTGTAAACTGAGGCTGATTATAATTTGAGCCCTGGGCCTCCGTCGGTTGATTGTAGAGGGGGCCTCCAGCATCTATTTCATTAAGTCCCCGAGGCCAGCAGACGAAAGGCTAGGAGCTCTATATGGATATATATTTACCCACATTTCTTGTGGTGAGTGGTCAAGCGAGCTTAGATCCAAAATGAAGCTTTTTTTCATTCCTCGCAGCCTCGCAGTAAATAAGTATGTAACACAGGCACACAGACTGTAATAAACCAGCCACGGTGTGCTATGTGCCGCCGTGTGTCTGACTGCAGAGGTGACACAGTGAAAGAGAACAATCCACGGCACAGTTTCAACCCACCGCTGTCATCCAGAGCAGCGGAGGCTTGAGCCTTAGCCGCCTGGCTTTATTGCTTCCTCATGTCCTCTGCTATTAATGAACAACATCCCGAACAACAAGGGAACACTTCTCACATCTTTTCTTTGTTTCTCTCCAACGAAGCTTGCTTTAATGGTGTCCTAATGTGTTTGCGCAGTGTCCCAAAAAAAGCAAACACTTCCCCTCGCCACGACTCCTGTTTTCAGCCAATCGAGATCCCCATCTGAGACTTGGACTGTAGAGCAGAAAGTGAAAATAAACTGGATGTCCCTTACGTTTGCACATCTGAGATCTGTTTGCAGATGACAATCGGAGAATAAATCAACTTATCGCTCAGGATTTTACCAAACTTTCATCGCATTCATCGTATTGTTTTTCAAGTCACAAGGGTTTATTTTCTAAAATGGCAGTGCTGTCAACTTTTTAAAAGTGTCTTGGCAGAAACAGGGTTTTACTAAAATTTTGTTGACTGGATATAATCATTTCCTGGGTCACTTTCAGTCTGACTTTGGTATTTTAAATAACATTGTACATGTCTCAGTGTTGCCTTACTGGGAGGAGTTGGGGCCAATTGGAAGTAACATCAACTGTTAACTCTGGCATTACTTACATGTGATGACTGCCCCTCTCAGTAACTTTACCAGCAGTGCACACGTCAGCCTCCTGGGAGAGGGAAGAGTTTGTCATTACTTGCCTTCTTGCAGAGAGGTTGATGAGAAGACTGATACCACTTTCATGTCTGTATGGTAAATATGAAGTTTGAGTCAGCAGCTGGATAACTTAGAGAGAGCGCTTCCAAAGCCCAGTAATTAACATGTTGTGTTTTGTTTCTTTAATCTGTGCCAAAATCAGTCATCGGTGTAGTGCAGGTGTAGTGACTTCCTGGAGCATTTTAGTTAATGAGCTTTAAAGGTGATAGTAGGTGAATTTTATTACTGATATGCCAAACTATTCCTTTAAATAAAGTTTGAGGTACCAGTCTTATACTTGATGATACCACTGCACATTATGTAGACTGTTAATGCAGCACTGTGGTCAGGTATTTCTTTTACTGTGGGAATGTGACTGAGACAGACAGACAGACAGACAGACAGACAGAGTACTTTATTAATCCCTTTGGGAGGTTCCCTCCAGGAAATTGACATCTCCATCATTCCTCATATATTGCACTGTTTGAATACAAAGTATAAAGTAGAATGTAAAATAGAAAATAGAAAATCTAAGAGTAGACACAATAATAACAATAATACAATAAATTAGGCAGTAGCGATAGCAGAAAATTGAGTCTGTATCCCTGAGTGAGTACAGAGTAATAGCAGCAGTGGATATGGCAATGCTAATGGTAACGGTATAGTGCAGTGAGGTAATAATAATATTGTACAATACTATGATATAAAATAATACAATATAGCATATAGTAGTAGTATAATGTAATATAGCATATACAGTGTATAACATACATGTACATGTATGATATAATAATATAGTAATGTAATGTTATATGTACTACACTCTACTACATATAATAATAATAGTAGTAATATACTACTACTACTACTACTACTAATAGTAATATGTGGTATAGTAATAATATGTTATACTGTCCTGTGCTATGTAACATCAATATGAACAACAGCAGTGACAGAAATAATGGTAGTATGGTAATAATAATAATAATAATAATAATAATAGCAATAATAATATTAATAACAAAAAGTAATATGCAATATACTATATAATATAATATATAATATATTATACTATATTGCATATGAGTCCAGTTTATTGCACAGTCTATAGTCCCTCTGTTCTTCTGTTCGCCCTCCTCCCCCCCAGTGAGGAGTTGAACAGTTTGATGGCACGGAGGACAAAAGAGTTCTTCAGTCTGTTGGTCCTGCACCTGGGGAGGAGCAGCCTCTCGCTGAACAGGCTTCTCTGGCTGCTGGTGACAGTGTGCAGAGGGTGGCTGGCATTGTCCAGGATGACCAGCAGTTTGTTCACTGTCCTCTTCTCTGCCACTGTTGCAAGAGGGTCCAGCTTCATCCCGACCACTGAGCTGGCATGCCTGATCAGCTTCTCCAGCCTGGAGAGGTCTGCTTTTGTTGTGCTGGCAACCACGGACTGATAAAACATCCACAGGAGCTTCCTGCAGATGTTAAAGGCCCTCAGCCTCCTCAGGAAGTACCCCCTCCTCTGAGCCTTCTTATACAGCCGCCTCGAGAGCAGTATGTGAATGGGGAATGAAGCTAGTGGGGGGGCAGTTCACACACACACACATACACACTGGCGAGAGGCTATGAGTGCAGACAGACAAAAAGTTACATGGAAAGATCAGATTTTTACAGCTGGATCAAATTGTTCCATTTTCATAAAGAACCAGGGTAAGATCTGTGGTTCTGTATTTTGGTTTTCAAATACATATCTGCTAACCTGAACCCCTGTAGACAGAAAGAAATATCTAAGTGATGTATTTATTAGTGATATAATAACAAATAGTAGTAGTAGTAGAGTCTGCAGTACTATGGAGGACATGTACCAGCCAGTGAGGTCCTCTTGTGTTAGGGAGGGATGATGTTTGCGGATCATGTCACGTCTGGATGAAATGCAGAGGGAGAATTTTAAGTGGGGTGACGGTGAGAGCGAGAGGAGAATACGAGACTGCGGAACAGAAAACACTGCAGCTCAAAGTACTCTTCACTCAGAAGCTTGTCTCTGTCTCTGTTGTACCCCCCTTTGCTCCCTCCCATTCTCTCGGGGGGTTATTATTGTTAATCATCTTATTACTGAAGCCAGAGTGAATCCCAGGTTCTGGGCCAGATGAAAGGTCAGCCGCTGAGCTCCGCAGACACCGAGCCGTCAACAGATCAAAGCCGATGCTCTCTGATGATCCTACACCATGTCGCTTTGATACTGTAGCACACAAAGAAGCGTAGGTCTTGGCTAGATGACAAAGTTTGATCGCACTTTTCAACTGATACCTTTACCCTTTCCTTTCAAAGTCATGCAACACGCTGCCTCCATAATACATCTTTTTATGAGCCCATGTTTTGTGCTGCGTGGGCAGGTTGATGTGCCGCACTCACCTTATTGTCATGAGAGGGTTCCTGAAACATACAATTCTGAAAGATTGTAAAGCTCTCTGTGTTTGTAGCTTTTGAAGTCAGTATTGTAGTTACACAAATTAACCTGTGAGTTCTACTGAATGTGTAGATCTTTTGGTACATTTTGGGGTGTATTTAAAGTTAAGACGATACCTGTAGTTTCTCTTGTTTGCAAAGTTTTTAATAAAAGAGTTTAATACATAAAGAGCAATACCACAAAGGAACATGTTTATTTCTAATTTCTAATTTCTAGCTATGCTAGCGGCAATGTCAAACAGTCAGATTATGACATCTCAACCTGTAATGGATGGACTGGCTTGAATTTTGGCACCAACAAGAGGATGAATCCAAGTGATTTTGGTAATCTCCTGACATTTGCTGTAGCACCACAAGCCGGTTGACATTTTTGCCTAAATATTGGATTTATTAAAATGATATTTGGCACAGATGATGTTTCCCTCAGTGTGGATTGCATAAATTAGGTGAGTCCTTTAATGTTCTTTTTCCCTCTAAAAATCTAAAAAAAATACAGGTACTTTTAAACTGGAAACTGGGGTTTGTAAGATTGCTATTCAAGATAAACGATGACAAGATACAAACCTGCAGGATGAGTTGAAGCATCTGTCAGATATTTCATCAATGTGCTGTATATGAGTATGTTTACCTGTTTAAATTAAGTAAATTGTACCCTAAGTACTATATACTATAGAGGACTTATGCAAGCACAAGAAGTTGCAGTGCCCATTCTTTTAATTGCTGTAAGCATCACTCAAGACCTAGTTCTTGTTTCTGCATTCTTTTGGTTTTTAAGCTCTTTGATAGGCTCCTGTCACATTTCTACATCATAAGAATCATTTTTTTAGAAGCTCTGCTGGCTGCACAGTGTTCACAATAAACATTAGCATTGCAAGATAGGGTAACACATCAAGGTAGATCGAGTTCTCCGAGGCACATACTTCACTGTCTAGACTCCCGACAAACTTGATATCTGCTATGATACTGCTGCCTGGACTCTGTCTGGTTTCTCATACAGCGGCTGTTTAGCTACCTGAGGCTCACAGACACCCAGCAGGAGACTGCCTCCCCCTGTGGTGCAGAGCTGTGAGGTGTGAATGAGTTTCTGTTACGACCCCCTGACCTTTTCCTGTCTCAGGACCTGCAGTCAGGTCAGGGTCAGAGGTCATCTCTTCCTTGATAAACCCCCTGAGCGCGGGCTGTTTCACACTGCCTGAGACTGGACACGGAGTGAGGATTAGCCTGCCTTTGATCGATTTGCCTCCCAGCTCGGGCAGGAAGCTGGAGATATGGACCGGATTCTGATTGGATGAATTATGCTGTGTGCTGTCAGAATCTGCTGAGATAAAGCAGCCTTTAAGAGTTTCCGTTTGTGCATGAATGACAGCTGGGAGTGGAATGAACGAGAAAATGAAGAAATTACAAGCTATTTATTTCAGTTGAATGAATACTGAACAGGAATAGATTTTGATACACGCTCCAGTCCAAAGAAAATCTGATATGAGCAGCAGCAGGCAGCCAAAGAGACGTCTGGCCTGTCATGTCAAACTGCAAAGCTGCTGGCACTCTATTTTGTACAAATTCTCCAAAACTGATACGGAGGCTGAGAAAGCCCCTTTCCTTTCTTACAGGCTCTCTGATACAAGATGAACTCATGACCGCCACCTTCAGGACATAGACATGAACTACATGTTTGATGAGGAAAGCTCTCCTCATGTGTAAAGGAAACTTTGAGTATGGTCGTGAGTATCCTTTCACTACTAAGATCATATGTATCCTCATGATTTTAGGGTGAGCAGGTTTATTTGGCCATCTCATGAACTGTCATTCTTTCACTACAATTCAGCAGAGCATGAATTAAACACATTTTGTTGAAGAAATATCTCTCATAACTGGATGAGTTTTGTCAACAAATTCTTTTGTTGCTTTGTTAAAAAGCAAAATTAGCCCCACATGTAGAGATCTTCTTCTCCAAACCATGACCTCAGCCTTTAGCGGCCTGACCTGTTATCTTTGTAACCTCAGAGATGACCAGGTCTTTCATGCTCAAAATGAGCACACCGAATTGGCTGTTATGACCTCCCAGAGCTGTAGGAGACAACTATGCCATCACTGATGCTGACAGAATGGGACTGTGTTTATTTGTTTTCCAGATGCATAGGCAGGTTCTTGGGAGACAGCTTGGTGCAGAGAGACAGGACATACTGAGAAACAAACAGTAGGAGAGCCTCCAAATATTTGACTATGCAAAGTTAATGACACAGAAGTATATGCAGGCTCACAGGAGATATGCCTGGAAGCACATGAGCTAAGACACACTGTAAACACACACACAGTGCATACACAAGAAACCATCCATAAGTATCCACTGTGTTTACTTTCTGCTTTCTGCTGTTTGGAAGTAGTCATATTGTTAAGTGGGCTGTTCATTTAAAGCTGCTCTTAAACTCAGCTGAAGAGCCAGATGTTTCTTTATATACCTAGCACTGTATTATGATATTGTCGGACCAAAACAGAGGTAAAAGAAGTAATTATTGGACTTGACCAGGGGACACACCTCCAAATGAATGCTAATGTTGCTCTGTTGTATGTGTAAGTAGGTAGCTAATATGCTTGCTATAGCAACTTCTTAAATTGAAAATATCAGAGCTGTTTTCAGCTTGTCCCAGAGCCCAAAAATGATGCAATTTTAATGCAAGCCCATCTAACTTGTGCTTAAATTAAGTGAGGATGGTAAATGTTGAAACAAAGAGTAATAGCCTAACTGGAGAAGAATTATAAAGCCAGCAAACTGACCCTGTCATTTCACTTATATCCCTCTCAACACTGGTAGCAAGCTAACATTAGCCACCAGAAGCTACTGGTCATACCGGAACAAGTAGGGCTACAGCTGCAAAACCTCTCAGTATACTGGATTAAACAAGGGTGTGTGTTATTGTTTATGAATTCAGCTTTTTATTTGTAAGTGTTTGTACATGAACGTTACATAAAAGCATCTGAAAACCTGTTTGAAATCTTTTTTTTAAACTATATAAGATAAAATAGGTGTGACAATTAAAACAACAATCACAATTAAATTTAAAAAACAAACATATTTGGTAGTAAATTAGTCATTAGTAAGTAAGTAAGTGGTACACTGCAAACATCCAAATTACTGTCATCACGTTCAGGTCCTGAGTTTTATATTGCTGAATTGCGAGGGGTGTGAGGAAATACCTAACATCGCCCTGTCCACCTCACATTAATGACAACAGCACAGAAAACAGAAACACAGAAGAGATCAAGTAGTGTTTTGATGCCCTCTCTGGTTGAAAGTTCCAGGTATGTTTCACCTCTGACCGCAGTGTCAGTGATGGGTGCGGTCAGAAATCTCCTGTTGAACATGTAACCACACCCAACAGTGATGTCATGGGGTCCTGGAGTACACCTGTACATCACTGGAACAGGTAGAGGTTAATGTTATTCTTTAAAGAACCATCAGTAGAACAGCCATCCTGTAACGTCTGTGTGTGTGTTCACATTGCATCCCATAAACAGTAATAAACATTAAAGCCTTCTCTTTTTATCCCAGTGATAAAAAGTCGTCTTTCATTTTTAATTTGACTTCATGATGTCTTTGAAATTTTATTAAGTTCTATTCCCACTGAACATGAATAAGAAGCCAAGGGGGGAACTGAAATTGCTCAGCCAAACCAAAACATTGACTGTACATACTTTCCTAGTCTCTGTGGATATTTTAACTGCTCTGTGGGAAGAGGAAAGCCCTTGTCTATTCACATCTTTGTTGGAGGCAGAAACAGGAAGGCCAAACATATGTACATACATCTGCATTTTTCAACATCTTTTACCACCACAGTTGGATGTAAAAGTTGGGAAAAGGTCAATATCTGTCAGCAAACTCTGCGTGCTGGCAGGAGGCAGTTTAGAGTGGCATTTGTGGCTATTTTACAAATATTTTGTTGAAATCATGGTACTGCCACTTTTAGTTTGGTAAAGGATTTCCAACAATGAAAGCATTGATCATTGTGTTTCACCACACAGCACCACACTGTGCATTGAGCATTAGATGGCAGCAGGATGAGCAGGGCTCCCTATCTGCACTTTTTAATCCCCTGAAGCTCTCTCCCGTCTCACAGCCGGACTCCTGTCGTCCTCAGCTTCCCCTGCAGCTCCTCGCTCCCTGACCCAGACAAGAGAGGCTTTTAGCTGGCAGAGATTGGGAGTTTATCTGCGTGCTCGTGGCTGACGTGGAGCCCTCAGCCCCATCAAAGAGCACTAATGTCTTCAGTGGGGGACACTTGTTTTAATGAGCCAACCCCTGTGGCCTGAGGATATGGAGACACTCTGTCCCTCTGTCCCTCTCCACATGAGGCGTGCATTAGCCCTTTACTGTAACATCTTACTACACATTGTTATCTGGCCACAGCCTGTGGGAATGTTGAGAACACCCTCTCTGGTGTTTGTCTATGCTTTCTACTTGCTGTCTTGCTATTTTTTTGTTGTCACTATTTTACTCTTTGTCTCTCTTTCTTCTTTTATGTATGGCACTTTTGTTCCCTTACCGCTCTTTCTTTGCGTCTTTCTTCATCTTCCTTACCACACAGCAGCTGCAGACATGACGGTATCCCGCACTGTATCACCATGACGCCTGACCTCCTGCCTCTCCTCTCAGCTCGCCACCTCTAAGACATGACGTTACGATAGCAGCAGCAGCAGCAGCACTCAGACTCATATCTTGTCTCCTGATGGTCAAACACAACACATTCCACACTGTCTCAGCCTATGTCACCTTAATGTTCCCATTATGGCAGCTTCAGACCGCTAGTTTGGAGATCCATCTTGTCTTCCGAAGTATGGTTTGATTTAAGACACTAGGGCCAGATATGTGTCTCTGTCTTTGACGACCTCTCTTAGGTCAGCATGGCACAGGCCCACACTGTCCTCCCAAACCTCAGTGGTAGCCCTGCATCTCCTCACCCCACTTCAAGCCTACATGCTGACATGTTTATACCAAGAGGTAGTGTGATTTATCCCCTCTACTGCAGAGGCACAACGGTGACAGACTGTCACCATAAAGAGTTTGTGGAAAATGGGGCTGTACTGAGCGAACAAAGCTGATTTGTTTCTAATGGTAGATAGGGAATTATACCATGAGACCCCTTCATGTTGAGAGTTTTTTGTGAATGGAAGGAGCTGCACAGCTGTACACATGGGACAATGTGTGTGGCGGAGCTGAAAAATGGGCTGGGATAAAGGAAAACTCAGGTGGCCATGTGGCAATTTATATACACAGACAGGCACAAATGCACATTCACACACACACCCAGTACACACACAAGGGAGTCAGCGGTATGGGTTGCATAGGTTGAGGCGCCCCAGCTGCCGAGGCCCCCGGTGGGGTGAGGAGGTCAGGAACATTACCCACCATTTGTAAAGGAGAGAGTAGGCATGTCCAACAAGTCCCACCTGCCACTATATTTATGAAATTACTCACTGCAGCGTTTGGCTTCCATCAGGCTTGACAGTGGGAACTCCAACCGCCTATTAGTCTGGGCCCATATCTACAGTGTTGTTGGCCGTTTAGGATCCCCAGAAGTTAAATATATATATAAATTTGGATTTTTGGCCACGTTGGGGGCAAATGGAAAAACCATCATCCCTACCACTCAATAGACTACACACCTTTCATCTGGTCCTCACCCACCTGGACAAAAAGGACACATATGTTTGAATGCTGTTCAGCTCAGCATTAAACACAATTAGCAACTTGTCTCTGAACCTGGACAAAACAAAAGAAATGGTTGTTGACTTCAGAGGGCATGGAGCGACCAAACTCCCCTGAACATTGACAGCTCATCCATGGAATAATCAAGAGCACTAAATTCCTTGGTGTGCACAGGCAGAGAACCTTACCCAGACCCTCAAGATCAGCTTCACAGTTTCGTTTGGATATTGATCATTGGATTATCAGAGTCTCTCTTCCCTCCATCACAGATATTACCCTCACACAAACTCTTCACCCTCCTGCCCTCAGTGCAAAATCATTCCTCACGTCCAGAGTGTGTAACAGTTTCTTCCCCCAAGCCATCAAACCCCTGATACTCACTTGAACACCACTCCACCCCCCTTGAAAGTACTGTAAGGACTACCTGCATTCTTCCTGCTGACACAGTAATGTATGTTTACATTTCTACAATTACAACAGCTTTAATAGTAATATTAATTGTATAGCAGTTATGTTCACACCTAATGCAGCTTATGTTTACATTTCTAGCAAGTATTAATTACTGAAACAGTTCTAAACCACTCTGCTTTTAGCATTTTTTTTTTAACTCCGCACTAGTCTTAGTAATTTGCACGGTCTTGCATTCTTTTGTACATGGTTGCACAAGTGCAGCTTATGTAGTCTTGTGTAGGTTTATGAAGGTTTACAGTATGTAGGTCTGTGTAGGCTTATTTGGTCCTGCGTTGATCTTGTGCTGTAGCACAATGGTCCTGGAGGAGCATTGTTTGACAAGAAAAACAGTCTACAGTCTACACTGGTATCTCCATTATAAAACCAAAACATTTCAAATTGGTCTAGATTATGAAGACCACATACCTTAATTCCATGAGAATAGGTACTATATTGTTTATGTTGTGTTTTCCTTTTTGTAACTGACTGATAATATGTTAAAACTAAAAACTTTAAACAGAATAGGTAATATGATGATATATAGGATAATATAGAACAAGACCGTTTGTGAGCAGTTGGAAGCGGTATTTTTTGCTAAATACTTCCTTGGCCAGTCAATCTAAACACACAGAAACTGATCTCATCTCCCTCTTGGCAAGATAGCAAACAAGGGTATTTACCAAAACACTGAAAGTGTTACCTGAAAAGAATTCTGAAAAATAGAGACAGAAATTAGAAGATGGGGTGGGCAAAACTATCTTATAGTACAAGATTTGTACTTTTCTGAGAACACTGTGGCTGAGGTTATACACAGTGGGTGCACAGTGAGATCACTGGTAAATTCCCACTAATACAAGAGCAGCCAGTGTGAGGTGGGCCCTTCAACAGACTGATCCTCTTCAGCTCCGGTTAATTTAACAGAATCACTGAACGCCTCTCACACATGCGCAAACACACACATGGTCGCACACACAAGCACACCCACAGCTGTGTTTTCCATCTTGTGTCAGGACGTTACTTTGACTTACATTGACTACGACTTGCCATACCTAAGTTCTTCAGCCAAAAATTTGATGATTTACGTTATGGGGACTTGCCATTTGTCCCCATAAGGGAGACAAGTCCCCACAATGTGTCTGTGCAAACAGAGTAAAACATGTCCACACACACTCACACACATGCTGCCGTGGCTCTTCCCACATCATATATTTAGATATGTAATCCTGTGGGAAGCTCGCAGTGAATGGCTCAGCTCAAAGACCCCTGGCTGTGTGTACAATAAGGGAGACTTATTGAAACAAGGCTGGCACTGAGAGCCCAGCGGTGGGGGGATTTATTTGGAGAGCAGCAGGGCACTGGCTAAACTTTGATCAGCACTCGTGCTCTACCTCCCCTTTCTCTTTCTTCCAACCACAGACTGGTCGGTGAACACTGCTGCCCACGGGGGGTGACCCCAGTATCTTGGCAACAGGGCCAAGCCTGACTCCCAGTTGTGTGGTGGAAAGAGGGGCCCTCTCTTTCAATACTCTCTCATTATTTCATTTACCATGAAATACCTACATATGGACAATGATTGGCAGGATCCAGGTTTGTTGGTTTTTGATATTAATCAGAGAAAACCAGCACAGTGAATATAGCAACTATACATTCCTCAGATTTATGTAGGCAGCTCAGTGTGATTCCCACTGATGAGATGGCAAAACTGCAATTAATGAACTAACAGTATGAACAAGCATCAGTCTGAGTCCTTTGGTTCTTAGTCCCTTGTGATTCTCCTTGAGTTAATTTAACGGTGGTTGTTGTAATGTTGTTTATACAGAGTGAAATATTAAAAGTGGGGACAGAATTGCAGTTCAAAGTTCATTCTTGACCTTAGAAACAGCAGTTGACAAAACAATCTTACTTCCAGCTCCATTTAATAGCTGTTCTGAAGCTTTTGATCATAGCACGTGATCTTTCCCGGGAGATGAGGTTTTCCCAGTTGTCACTGAGTTGTAGCTGTTCAAATTTCATTTTCTCTGAACAATGATCTATAATTTATGATTGATGGTCCAAACCAGCTAGTAAATGGACCTTCAAGTGAAATGGCTTGAAAAGACATAATGGTTTTTTTTTTGTAATTTCCCATGAAATTGAAATATTCTAGATGTCTCATGCATTACCATTAGTCAATCATTGGAAAATTTTGGGAGATCCACGAGAGTTACTCCACCAGTAGGTGTGGTTGAGACAGTCCAACAATCACACCCACTTTACATCACGTTGTCAGGCGTGTACAGGTGTGAAAGTAGGCAGCATTGGTAATTCTCTCTCAAGCTTTTTTTTTTTTAAAAAATCCTCATAGAGCTTATACTATTTGAGGAGAGTATTGTCCCCCATTGTCTGATTCAATATGATGAGACTACAAATACAGTCTTGGAGATAGAGATCAGGGATGCAGGAAAGAGAAGGCTATAACAGAAGGGTTTTTGCTGCACCTTTCTTTTTGGCAATTTGGACTAAATATAAATACTTTTGCCTTTGCATGTGTTAAGCAGTCAGAGTGGATCATATTGGTCATCATATGTCCTAGTTAATCTAAAACATACATGCCTGGACAATCATAGCTCTGGCCTGCCCTTTCTGCCGACAGCTTAGCTCTCTTGGATCCTCCCACCAACGTTCATCTTCCCACACCAATTCAATATCTGATACACATGCTGAAAGGCCAAGCCAAAACACAATTACATTCCCTCATAAGTATGTAAGCGGTGGGAGACATGCATGCCGATCTACAACATTTACAAAGGTCATTAGGTGACTATGCTTCTCCATAGGCACTTGGAAATGTATGATACCAAGATCCACTTTAATGAACACTAACAGCATTGCAGCTTTTGTACTGAACTGTGTAAATTGGATGCTTGGAGTTCATTGTATTGTGTACATAAAAAGTGTTCCTGCCCAGTTAATCCCAATTTATTTACATCCATATGTAACCTTTTACAAAGTCTGTGTGAGACCATATGTCAAAAATCATTTTGTACATGCAAGTCTTGCAGTGCAAATTCTGTGAACTGAACTGAATGAAGAATTATTGACACTGGCATCCTGCTATCATCAACCGTGATGTCCTGCAGAGAAACACTCCTCCAGCCCAGCGGAGGCTCCTCTTAACCTCTCTGAAAAAGGCCATTGTGCAAACTTGACCTTGTGGGTTCTTATTCCTGTAATGACACCCGGTTCTTTTGGCAGTAGGGCAAACCTGGCGGTGAGCTTAGCCAGAATGATACTTATGTGAGTGCCGTTAGGAGAGACACTTCACATGTTGGAATTTTCCTTCCAAAGAGAGACGGGAACAGAGGAGCAGGTCATTGGGTCAGAGCACTCTGCGAGTTCCTAGCCCCAGCAACGGAGATGAAAGTTAGCCTAAATAATCCTGTAAAGTGCTCAGACGGAGCAGAAATTCCCCTGAGGGGGTCCCCAGTGTGACCTCCACCCCTCTACTTTCTTTGTCCCTCCCAGCCAAGATAACTATAGACACTTGAGTTCACATCCATTAGGCAAATTACCAATTAGAGGACTAGTGAACGTAACCAGCCAATGTTTGTAGAGATTGGAGATGATGAGAGGGGTGGGTGTATCACAGCCAAAAGGCTTACTTTGACATTTCAGACTGGATGGCTTGTCACTGATGGACTGATGAGTGACTAGTTTTGGCATGCTGTGTTTCATCTTCCCCCTCTCCCTTCCCTTCCCTCTGTCCGCCTAGTCAACATAGTTAGATAAACAGTCCCAGACATATAAAGGGGCAACTTAAGAGACTAATGGAGCTAAAAGCCCCAATGAAAAGGAACACCAAGATAATAAATGTCATGTTTTAACGAGTCGAACAAACAAAGACCCAAAGACAGTTTGGTTATGTTTACTCACTCGTACTTAAAGCACATGAGGATGCATCACACAACATGGAGTCCTTTATGAAACTCCTCATAAAATATCGTGAAAGGTTCAATTTGAGGATGAGTGTGTTTTCTTTTTTCTCCAGTGTTTGGTTTCCCATCCAGTCTGTGACATGAGTGCTGTTTTAGCTTATTGTACCCTGAAACTTCCCATGCAAACATCATTGTTTTTTAAGGCTTTTACATGAGTCATCACATCAATCTGTGTTACACTGCAGTATGTGCCACTGAGGTCACATAAACCTTTCTACACTGGTAAATTAAAAAAACAACAACAAAAAAAACACTACAGCTTCACAGTTACAAGGAACAGTTACAAAAAATCTTCTCTGTACAACATGAATTTGGCTCAGCACACCTCCACTTCTTCTCTTCTTTTAATCCTATGCAAAGCCTGTACCCCTATTCATCTGGGGCCGGTCTCTTCCCACAAAAGGGGATTCAAACCCGACATGGCCTTTGACCCCAGCAGCACGTCTGTAGCCCAAACAACTCACCTCTGTTGCAGGCTGCCTGGTTTTAATTACAAGCTCACAAAAAAAGTTCAAGTTTGATGTGGATGAGTGGGTTGAGGGGTCCAGAAGAGAGGGGGGAGATGGGGGAAAGGGCTTGAAACGTCGCTGTAGGAACTGGGCGACCTGTCTATTTGATGTCAGCCAGGCGGGCGGGCTCTGTCACTCAGGCCGAGTCGGGCCTCCTTTCAGAGGCGCTCAACTTCAAAGAGAGGAACTCATCTCTCCTCTGCATTGGTCCTCTCCTGGCCGGGACCACCTGCAAGAAAATACAGAGCGAGGAAAGGGGAAACAATGGTATCCAAGAATGGAGTATGTGGGACAAGGACAGAAGTATACTCAGAGGACATGAGTAGAAATCATAACACAGAGCACTACTTGAAATAGGGATCACTGTCAGAGGACATGCTAACAGGCCACCTGGTGTAGAAAGGGGTGATGTAGCAGCAGTGTTGGGGTCATGGAAACCTGGCCAGTCGTCACCATGACAACATTATCTGACAGCACATAGTGCAGAAGGACCCTGATGGGACCTGCTCCATCTCGCTCTGGGCCAAGATGCCTCAGGCAGTGTTTCCTACAGTAAGCGCCTGGGCACCAGTGTGTTCACAAACACACTGTAAATATTATGCCAGCGCCTCAGTAGGGATTATAATGACTTTCCATTCTGAATCTCTGACGTGGAGAACCTTGGTATTCCAGTCTCCCACAGCTTCCTTCCTCTCCACGGTGAAGACAGGCTTTGTGCGCCCTGCTGAAGAGGATTTTCCAGAGGGAAAGTAAAAAGGGGAAAAATAAAAGTGAGGCTCACACTCCTTAACTCTTGGAAGAGAGTACTTTTAATGTTCTTTTAAAAAGGTTTTGCAAGTCAAATCGAGGGTCTCAACAAAAGCACATCTAAATGTATCAAACCTTTAAGTTTTTAGTCTTTTGTGGCACCATTTAGGCCACAAGGGTGCAGGATATGCCACAGGGTTTACAAGAAAAGCTATTTGTGCTTCATCATCCTTTGTTAAGCATTTAACTTAAATCAAGGCTTTTTTTTTCTTTACTTTCTGTGATTACAGTTTACTAAAATCTATGAATACTTTTGCGATTGAAATTAGATATGAATTGACACAAAAATATTGTACTAATATGCAACACAATTATTAACACTAACAGACGTTGCAGCAATGATCTGTCTCAGCACACTCAACAAGTAGTTGGGTCCCCAGTCTGAACAATCTAGTCTCAGGTTATTCCTACCACAGGGTAGCACTTGACCATGTGTTGGCATCAGGGACAACATGTACAACTACTAGCAGATGAGTTGAGTCAAAGTGAAGACATGACGGTGGTATCAATCTTCTCTCATTCTCGACGAGGAAGGAAGTAAACATATTTCCCAAAATGTGAAACCATTGCTATAAAACAAACTAAACTTTCTCACATAGAACTCAAGTTAGTTTTTATGACAGTTTAAATGCTTCTATTATTATTGCAGGCTTGTAGTGCAGTGATATACTGTATATAAAATATAAAAGCTATGTCATGACATTTTCCTGGCAGCAGTGCAGAACCAGCACACTTGGAAAAAGTCTCTCTTGTATTTTTTTTTTTTTGCTCGCATTATTGTAGAAGTGAGCGCTCTCCGCTTCTCTCTTCAATGCAGTCTTTCCAGAGATAGCTTGGATAGGGCATCCTTTGAGCACCGAACCAAAGAGTTTGAAATCACAACAAGCCAGCGATGTCCTCTCTTCCGAGACGGAAACTCAGCACCCGCTGTCCAGGCACAGTTACACCCCTCTTTTACAACAATCTACCCACACAATGGACACTTTCTTCGGATGAAAGGACAGGTGGGGTTGGGTGGTGCTGTTCAGGGGATGAAGGCTTGGGGCCGAGGGTGAGAACAGGACAAGGGGATGACAGTGCTGCTCTGAGTTGTGTGTCATTTTTCGGAGTCTAACGGGAGGGCACAGAGCAAAGGCCTGTGCGTCCAACACTTTGAATGCAGATTATGTTACACTGTACACGGCTACCCCGGAGTTCAGAGGGAGCGGGTCATTTATTTTGTGGATATTATGAATGTCGGGTTTATTTTCGGGTCGAGCAGAACACGGATGTTTTCGCTCATTTCTTCACACAGGGCTGAGTGGCGGGCTTTCATGTTGGTCATATGGAAACCTCGAGATTAATCACCCTGTAATGTAAAGCCCTCTGCAGTAGAAGTATTTACACAGGCAGAAAGCGTTTACAAGAAAAGTTGCAGTGTCAAAAACTGGTGGGGTCAATTGCAAGTAATGATCATGACTTAAACCCAGGATAAACCTGTATGTGGACACAGTTAAAGCATGATGTACACAATCTGGAAATTATAGAAGGGTTAAAAGCTTTCTCTCCGTTGGCTAAAGCACTCAGAGGTCAGTAATAATAACCCGGAGCAGACTTTCCCTGATGAGGGAAGAAGATAAAGCCTCACATGGTAAAAAGGAGGTCTGGGCCAACACAACACCAACATTATTGGCCCTTTTCTCCCTCTCTCACTCTCCCTCTGTTTAGCAATGTCTGTATTCAGATTTATTTTTTTTTTTTAGAGCAATATCAGTCACATACAAGTGAAGCAAACGCTGAGAGACATTCCATGCAGAGAGGGCATTTTTCGAAGTATCGCAGAAAAAAAAAATGAAAAGCCGGGATTTATTGGGGAGATATGGCCGCATTCCACAACGTCTGTGTGTGTTGTTTTAAAGCGCAGGCGGAGAGGGAGACTGAGAGGCAGCTTGTTGGTTTTGCGCTGATGGTGCATATTAAATATTTTTAGAGTGCCTACTTAGATTTAGAGGGCGAACGGAGGGGTTTGATCACTTTAGTGCAGCATCTATTTTAATAAACTGAGCAAACATGGCTCGGACAAACCGCCCTTTGTGTGGAAACGCGGTGGTTGTGAAAAATGTTTAATAATAACTCCTACGACAGACTGCGAAGAGGAAAGTGTGTGAGCTTTTTGGGTGTGTGTGCATGCCTGTGTGGGAAAGTTATGTCCCCAAAACACTCACTGTGTTTTTTACTCTAATCCTTGACATTTGCCTACCCTGCACTTTTTTTTTTACCTTCTTTAGTATTATAATCCTATTTTCCACCTCAGTGTGACTTCCTCCCTGAACAGTATTCTTAATTAAATTGGCCCTGAGTCTGGGGAATTAGCACATATCACTTTTAATATGCTGCTCTTTGCGTGCCAGTAAAACTAACGGCTACAATTAACCACATCACAACACCTTCTCAACAAGTCCTGTCCCACTCCGAAGAGACTCGGAGAGAGATTGTCATCTATGGCTTCTCTATCTGTTAATAACTTGACCTTTGTGTGCTGAAGCTGTCTATTAGCTGGTACCCTGAAAGACTGTTTCTGGTATTTAATCACAGGTAGGAATTTGAGAAGGTCACTGCTCCCCATACGTGATGGATGCCTTACAACTAATAAAACAGCGCAAGTTCAACAGCCCCCAGGAGCTGGAGGCCTGGGAGAATGGTCTGTGTATGTGTGTAACAGAAGACAGCAAAGCCATAGTTATATATATTTTTTAATATCAGTTTGATATCGTATCAGTTTCAGTTAAACATGACTCATCGTAAATAGAGCTCATACCCCAAAAGCGTCACTTTAAGAGTTAAACTATCCAAATGTTCAGTGTAACTTTCTTTTGTTTGTGACCCTGACCTCCCCTCAGGGGCCCATCTCCTTCTGACACCTAGAGAAAGCCCTTATTAAAGGACTGGGAGAGAAATGGGGGAGACCCCCACCAGCTTGCTTGGGAAGGCGTTTTTCCTCCTTTGAGACAAGCCCAGCTGACTCCATCACTCAGGAGCATGACTTTCACAGGGAGGTGTATGTGTGTGGGTGTCGGTGTGTGCGTGTGAGGTGGATAAAGAGAGAGATGAAGTGTCAGTTGTACAAGCCCATATTGAAAGTCGTACCCCCTCTGGAGGCAGTGGACAGACATGCTCAGCGGGACTGAGGCCCCCAAAGTCCAACAGCAGACAGAAGGTGGTGGAGGAGGGAGGGAATGGGGTACACCCCCTCTGTTTTGACTAGAATGTGGATACCTACAATACAGCTGAAAAGAAATCAATTCTCTCCACTTGTTGTACCTCCTTTTTGCCAAATAGGAACCATAATTGCTTCCTGGATTATGTAATGTTTTTTTTTTCACAAGTCATAGGGAGATGGTCAGGTGGATGGTGGAATAAATGCAAAACCTTGACAGAAAAAAAAATCAAACATTTCCTTTGAGCGTCCTTTGAGCCCCACTAAAGTACTTTGGTTAATGTAAGAGACAAATCCTGCTTTCACTTCAGTGTCAGTAAAGTAAAAACATCAAGTCACCATGCCTCAAGTCACTGCTCAGTTTTTCAATATTTAACCGAAGCCATGATCAATTGAGTGCCACATAACCAACATAACCACTGAAAAACTTTGAGCTAATATTTTCTTATTAATTTTTGCAAGGAAAATATAACCATTGTGCGACTTCACAGATAGGTCCATTAAAAACGTTTCCTAGAACATTTCTAGTGTTTTCTTCTCATTTAGTAGTAAATAAACATAATTTCTCATTGCTTGTACACTGCTTTATGGACCACTGGTTTGCTTTACATTATGCATTGTGATGTGTGATTCCCCTCCTCTCAAATGCCGCAGTGTCTTCTGGGGCACCTTTTCCTGTCCATTGTATTCTTCCCATACTTTTTTCTTAAAATATCTACCAGTGTCATCACAGATCAGCATCAGTATGGGGGTCATTGCTTTGCGATTAATGCAGTAATTCTTGTTCCTGTTGCCTACAGACAACACTTGTGTCTGTAATCTGAATGGTCTTTCTCTCTGTCTCTCTGATTTCACTGAAGTTAAATATTTACCCAAACTGGAAGCCAACTAACAAAAAAATATTTCTAGGAGCCAAGAGGAAAAAAAAAAACAACTTCTCTAAAGACAGATCTGTGATGTCGAGCCAATAAAGACAGTATCAGAATCCTTTACATTCAGTGTCTCCTTCGATTTCTTCCTGTATTTCTGGCATGTGGAAAATCTTAGCATGCAGTGTAACACAACTCCACTCTTTTGGTCTGATGTTGTCAGAACAGGTCTAGAATATCTGCACAATGTGTAGCAGCTGAAAACTGAGGGTGGCCCATGTACAGTGTGTATCGGCAGCCAGCCACACATGTGATTCTCCTCAAGAAGCATAAATCTATCCCTGATCTGCACATACATGCATTAACCCAGACACAGGCATGGACATACACTGCATTTCTTACCATAACCAAACAGGAGTCTCAGTGTTTCAACCAGCATAAATCTTGCCTTTTCAAATGTTTTATGTGCAACCAGGTCAACCAATTACAAGAGCATGAATTTATCAGCTGTCAGCACACAGCAACTGGAGGTGCCAGGCCGGGAACTTCCACCATGTTTTACCCCATGTCAACAGGACAGCCAGCGTCACAAACCAACCTGAGAGCCATGAGCTAAAGATCCAGGCGTTGGACAGATCATATCAACCAGCCAATTTCTGCTGGTGGCTCCTACAATTTATTACTTCCTCAAAAATTTGTTTACCATTTCAACTTGCACTTGAATATCATGACCTAGATGACTGCGAACCTTCACAGGCTTGTCTAGCAATCAAAACTCCACTATCCACTGCTGCAAAACGCTTCAATCAATAAGGAAACTTCATTCAAGACTTTGTTTTGCCAGAACACCTGGGGCGGTTGTTTTCTATGTAGTGCTGCACACCACTGATATCTTAATGCATGTTTTAATTTTTTAGCAAAGCAGCAAATTTATCCGATTTTCTCCTCTGATCAGAACATCTGATCAGCACATCTTAGCTATTTTTTCCTTATTCACAAAGACCACAGCCTCTCTTATCTTAACAAAGTAGTGGGAGTGGATATTGTCACAGCCAGGTAGTCCTGATAAAATGATTTGCCTGAGGTATAGGGAACTGAATGGTGTTCTTGACCATTTTGCAGAAATGGTTCAATAGAAATTTTCAGTCAAAACATATTTGCTTTTGCAATATGCATACTGTGTAAATGTCCTTTTTAGGCAGAGTTGTACTGCTGGCGACATCTTTGTTTTTTTATGTAAGGCTGGTCATCAATATCTTTTGGACTATTGTCAATTAGTTGGGCCAGGATATATCACAGTCCCATTTCTCAGTGTTGATGTGTGCCAAGGCTCCAGAAGAGCAGCTAACTCAGTAAGACTTTACAGTAAGTTCATGTAGTTTGCACACAACAGAGCACACAAAGAACAACAAAAATGGTTTGTATAGCATGTGCTCAGTCAGTTTCTATGGTTTTACTGTAATAGGCTCTCGTTGTCTGTTCGGGGTCTGAAGGTCTAACCAGAGTCACTTTAAAATACTTGTGTATGTGTGTTTTTAAAGTGACAAGCCCACCACTATGGTAACACTGTTTAGCTCTATCCTATACTTATCCCATCCTTTAATGAGTCTGCTCTTGTGCAATAGCCTAACCTCAATACTTTAAATATCCTTGCTTCCACCTTGCTGAATCAGCAGCGTTGTTACAGACAGTCTCAGCAAGGTGTCCATGATGTCTTACAAAGAGACTTTATCTCTAAATAGCAGCCCACTCTCTGAGTCTAAACATGTTTCCCAAGAGCCACTGAAACTTGTTTCCTCTCCACATTATAAAAATCCATTACCAAGCCAAACATCCTCCTCAAATCACACACACATGCATTCAGATCTCTGGTGCCCCTTGGTTGAAAGAAAACAGGAAACGAGGGGACTCTGGGATGGGATGGGATGGTCCCCTTGTCTCTGGCGTGTGTTTTGTTTGGACTGGCTTTTGTAATCTAAATTAAGCAACATTTACTGTCCTCAATACACCAACTGAAGATCACAGGAACTGAGGCATCTGAAAATACACATATCCTCTGCTCTCAATTCACGACACAATGGCCTGGCCTTCAGGATGTGAGTGAGTCAGCTGAGTTCCTGACTGCCATGTTTTTAGTACCTTCCCCCTCTTTCTGTTTCCTCACAAGGGGCAGTTTGACTTGTTTCTGTGTATCCCCACGACTCATGAATCCGGTCCTTTTTTTTCGTCCCCTGTCCCTCTGTCTCTCTGCTTCCTCTGTGAGATGCATAAACCAGCCTTTATGAAAGAAACCTCTGCTGTTTTATTGGAATTGACAGTGGTTGAATAATGTTATACACAAGGCAGTGGTTTCCGCCTGTAGCCATGTAGATCAAACGCAACATTAATTCTGTGTTTTCCTCACATCCCTGGCCTTCTGCTTTGATTTTATCATGACACATGAGGACCGCTGTTTCTGCCTCTGAGCTGACCTCCACAACCTGTCCAACTGTCAGGGTTGAATATGTGTGAATGGAGTAGGCACAATATACGTTGTGTTGGCTCCTGTGCCCAGGATGTATTTAACAGGCATACCAATACCAAAAACAAACCACCTGAGAGGGTTCACTCTGGGCTGGCTAACACATGTGCCAGCAGTGGCCTGTGGTGCATAGAACACACTGCAACCAATGCTCATCTTTAATCATTTATTCATTCTTAATGTGACCAAAATCAGTTGAACAGGTTTTATACAGGTCTTTCATGGCTCTATTGGTGCTGACAGAAAACCTCCAGCAATGTTGCATCTGGCTGCAATGGACCACTAAACACTCTGGGTGGTGGGTAACGTGTATTGTGGTTTGTCTATTTTGTACTACAGCTGAAAGGTACATTAAAATGACTTGGTGATTCCCTGACTTTTCCCCTGGCACCACTGTGAATTTCATGTATGTGCTTTGGGAAATGAACAAATGAATGAATCAACTGAATGAATCAATTACTGGATAAATGAAATTTGGTTTCAGATATAAGATGAGATAAGATAAACTTTTATTTGCCCCACAGTGGGGAATTTCGCAAATTCAATTGGCATATTCATGCTCTTGCATCATTTTTCATTTGTAGATTTTTGAAAAACATAATTTGCTTTATTTTGAAATTTATTTATTTTCTTTGAATTATATTTCAAGTTTCCAGTAACATACTTGGACTTATTGTTATGCAGTCTTTTTTTTCTTCTTCCTATATTTGCACCTATTTTTGTTGTGACCTAGTTTTGTTAGTGACCTTACTGTTTTGCACTGTCCATTGAGCATGTTCTATTTCATTTTTTTTAAATGTGTGTCATGCATCTTAAGATATTTTGTTTGCTGATGTTCTTTGATCAATTATTGATTGTGTAATTGACAGAGGTCTATGACCGACACATTGCATTTTGAATAGATTTTGTTTTGACAGTGTGCAGTCTGATTTAAGTTCTCAAAGCTAGATTGAATAACATTGAAACATGTCTGTATCTGGTAGAGTGACTGAATGAATGACAGGAAGAAGTTCTGGTTTTGCTTGGAAAACACACACTATAAATCTGTCAAGCTGGCATACAGGGATCAGGCACAGCCTCACATAGACTCCAGTTGTTTTGAATGTATAAAGGAAACAAACAGCTCTGTGTGTTCTCGCATGTGTGCTTGTATGTCTGCAAAGAGTGTGAATGGAAGACAGACTTCTCTGCTCAAGCGCTACGTCCCTCCTCATGCCTAAAGAAAAGGCAAAGTACAGCATTGTCAACCGAGGTCACAACACCAGCACAAAAAAAGACAGTGGTGAATGTGCCGCACTGTGAGCCGAAGCCAGGAGTGTGTGAGAGCCTGAAGGAGGAGGGATACGCTGGTGGCGAGAAGAGGAGATGGAATCTGCGGTTTCACTGAGCTGCGTGCCAAACCTTACTCCGGATACCAACCCGCAGGATGCCGTGTTTCCTCTCTCTCCTCTTTTCTTTTTTTCACTACAAACAGACGTATGGAAAACCAGAATGTATTAATTAAAAACGTCCACATGCAGGTGGGCAGGAGGTCGGCCAAAGTTTCTTCAAATTTGAAAAACATGGATTGGAGGCCAGCTTGTTAATGAACTTAGGCCTGCATGTCGTGTGGTTCGGACAACAACTGTGAAAAAATAAAAGATGTGAGTTCAAAGAAAGAGGGAGGAACTACAGAATATATCTATAATAATAACAACGATATGACTATCTCCCACTGCTGTCAACGAGCACAGCCCACTAATTTTACTTCTAACGCTTGCCCGGCTGCCAATTCAAAATGACAACACTGATCCAGCTTCATAAAGATGAAAGAGGGGAATTTGAATTGAGTTGAATATCTCGTATAGTGTAATTGTTTCATATGTTTATAATTTCCTCTTGGAAAGCTATTATTCAGCAGGACCAACAAAGCCTGGAAAAATAATACCCTCTTGTCTCTTTTTTTAGTTCTTATTGTTGCTATAGAAGCAGAGGAGGAAGGATGATGCCATTTTGTCTTTTGATTATTGAAAAGCTTGAGCGGTCTCCATGCTGTGCAGCTCTTCTGTGACTGAGACTCAGACATGTAATTAAAGAGATCTGAAGAGCTGTGGTTTGACTGGGCCTGAGCCACAGGAAAGGGACAGCAGTGCACGGGATGGGCCAGAGGACAGAGGCACATGCAAAAGTTTGAGGAAGTTTCAATATGGAGATTTTAATAAGTCATCGAGTGTTGTGTTGTCTCTGAACAGCCTGATGAAGCCTTGTGAATGTCAGTCATGCATGACTTCTCTATGCATGACTTCTCTGGAATTTGATTTCTTATATTAACTCACTGTGGTTATTAGCTCAGGTAGTCCACAGTGTTCACCAAATTAAACTTAACCCTCCTATTCTCCTCAAATATTACTAACACTTTTCACCCATGGGGTCAATTTGATGGGACAAACAGGCCCAACAGGCCAAAATTGGAATTAATTTATCTTGAAAGGTTTTCTTCCAAATCTTCTCAAATTTACTGACAACCTTAGTGACCACAAGAGTATGAACCCTATTGGTTTTGGTGATGATATGACCTTTCCTGCAGCGCCACCATCAGGTCAAACTTTCGGTTTTAGAGTTAGTGTATATTGAAAATCTTTCATCCAAATCTTTTCTAATTTGGGGTGCAAATTCATGATTCTCACAGAATGATCTATATTGGTTGATGCTGGTGACC